>MNCI01019504.1:50497-72028 GCA_015680685.1 Gnetum montanum | reverse complement strand
TTCCATCTCACTGTTCATGTATTTGTGACTCGTGTCTTGTGTAGCATTGAATTCATACCTCATCATGGTGGTATCGACATGTGTGTGTTTTGTGCATCGGTATAGATTACATTTAACCCTTCTAGTGCCTACGGACATCTTAAGGTGTGGTTACGCAAGGGCATATAGGTTGGAACCTACTTTGGGGAGGATCCACTTGCATGACTTTTGTAATTTGTACTTTTTGCACACCACCACATCATCTTATACCCTCCGAGTATTTCATTGTCAAATCTATTCTTTCCTTTATCATTATTTTATCAAACATTCCTCAAAACTAGGTTCGACATTCAACTTTTAGGGCAGCTTCCTTGACAAATTTCTAATCCTAAAATCACACTAAGTAAAGAATGCAACATTTATTAAAGGAAATGAGTAGGGTATGAAATCATTAAAATTTTTTTAATAACCTTACTAACACTTGATCCTTGTGTGATTATAGATGGCCCCTAAAAGAAGGCAACAAGGAGGACCTTCTCAAGGTGCAACCAAATCACCTGGGGGAGGCAGGGGCCAAGGACCTCATGCAGAACATGCAGAGCAGAAGGCAATCACTCAACATCCATCATGAAACTCTTGTTACTGCATAATCTATCCAAGAAAAGGAAGAAGAGGTCAGGGCCTGATCCTATGAAGAGGAATGATGGCTATTTGCGGCATGGCATGTCAAGGCCAATCAAGTGTTCCCACAGCTGCCGTGTTCATGGAAAGTGTTGACTCCATCAAACATTGGAACATCAGTATGGATGGCTCATAATCTGCAAATGGAAGAAAAAAAATATCAAGCGCTTCTTCAATGGTATCAATCTCAGAAGCTTGGCACACAGAACAAAGGAAAGGAACCCATGCAGGAGCCACCACTACCGGGAACCCCATGAGTTCAACAGATTTTGTTATTTTGTGTATGTGTCCCAATTTTGTCATATCCACTGCGGCATGAATAAATTTCTAGTCAATTAATAATCCCATACCTATCCACTGTGTAGTCAATTGAGCTTGTTCCTCACTTTCTTTGACTCGAGGACAAGTTTTTACTCAATCATGGGGGTATGATGAAGCACTATATAGTTGATGTATCGAATAGGCCACGTATATGGGGCCCCGTTTACGCAGGGCCTATTTTAGCCTATAAATAAGTGGCCCTCCACCACACCTAGTACCTTTCTAGTAGTTATAGTGAAGCCCTTGCATTTTATTTCTGTAGGAGTTAGAATATTTTCCTAGTGCATGCCCACAGTATGATGCTTGTAATTGTATGACACCTTTATTCAAGTGTGACGTACTTGGACGTGCACATGACCAGAAATAAAGATCAAGATTACTTCATCATTGCAATATTCACTTAGTTTTAATTGTTTAATTTTTATTGTTATTTATTTTTTTCTTAGTTAATATTTCTTTATCATAATTGACTATTCCTATTGTTAAATGCGGAATGAGTACGACTTAATCATGAGCATTTAAGTATGACTACTTGGTAAACCAGTAGCGTACCTAGGATCTACGCTTGGTAATCCCAGTAGTAGTTGTGCACGAGGTCTAAGATGTGTATGAATGATTAAGGAATGAATGCTCATCGCACTTAGGTTAGCTGAGAATTCATTTCTTATTACTCATTAGTTTAATCAAGATTATTTTCCATTATCTCTAGGAGTAGCACTAGTTTAGGATCACATCATACACCTCACTCTGGACCAAACCATATGTGACAAAGAAAATACTAGTTCAGGTGGGAAGATAGCGAACTGAAATCAATGTGTAACTATCTAGATACCACAACTAGCCTATCTATGGCGTTCGATTGGATCGTGCATGAATGCTCCTATTCGTATGGTTGAGTGTAGGGGTACCTAGCCGTTCATCACCTGAGAACCTGTCCATGAAGGACAACAAACCGTAGTATCGATGAGTTGGTCAATACTAGGAAATGGGAAATCATATTTAATGGTTTCCTTGTCTAGGTCCTATAAGTCTATGCAAATGTGTATACTTCCATTTTTCTTGGGGATGACTATGATATTTGAAACCTAGTCAATGTAGTTAACTACCCAGATGAAACCAACTTTGTAAAGCTTAATGATCTTGTCACGAATAGCCAACGTGACCTCAGGCTTGACTTTATGAGATTTTTTCTTAACTAGCTTAATGCATGGATCTAGGATAATGTTATGCTATATTATACGTGGGGCTAAGCCTGGCATGTCCTTGTAGGACCATGTGAACACCTTAACATTGTCACTAAGGACTTTAGAGATGCTTTGTCGAATTTGAGGCTCTAAAAAGGAACTAAGTTTCAATGTTTTCACCTCACCTTTGCATGTTGTTATAGGGACTTATATTAGGGGATCCTTAGTTACATCACCTGCTTCTAAGTCTAGAGCTTGGACTAGATGTTCTGGTCAATCTAGCGATGTCTCTAGGGATGCTATGTTTGTGTCATAGGTAAGCGGTTTGAAGTTCGAAAGTTTTGTGTTTATGCATCTCATGAGTTTTTCATAAGGTCCAATCAAGACTAAAGGAGAATGAAGACTCTCATATGCATTCATTTTTCAAGAGATCCTGTAAAATAACTAAAAAAATGTCAAGTGACATCTGTTTTAATAAAGTGAAATGCGTAAAATAAGAAAGGCAGTGATATGAAAACTTAATTAACTATGCAGTATGTAAAATTATTTGTTTACATATATATTATATTTATTATTATTTTTTGTTTTCTATGGCCTTGATTGGTCACAAAATTATTAGTTTAAGGTTGTTGCGAATCATAGACTATGTGTGGAACATAAGTTTAAATAAAGCTTAAAAGGTTTGAAACGTGGGATCAAGTTGAATGCTTATTGAGCAATTAGAAAAAATGCAAAAAATTTTCTAAGTGTAGGAAGTTAAAAAAAGTTCAAAATTTTTTCTAACTCTAGGTGCTACGCTTGTCCCATGTTATGCATGGGGCATGGAACATTTTGCATTATGTGTGGGACATGGAGCATCCCACATTACGTGTAGGACATGGAACGTCCTAGGGTGGTGATGCGTACTTTGATCCTAAAGGGTATAAATAGAGGTTTCATCCATGGTAAACCTATCATTTTCACTGTTAGAGCTAACAATCATCCGAGTGTAGCATAGCCAAGGTAGAGCATAGTAGCCATAGAGGGAAGCTAGAGCATGACAATAGGAAAGCCAGAGCATAACAATTGAAGATAACACATAGGAGCTAATGTAGACATCTTGGCGTCACTAATGTTGACGAAGGTGAGCACACATTGCAGCGTCCTCCTAGGACGTGCATTGAGGAACACCAAGAGACACTGTCAACTAGGGTAAGCCATTATGCTCCACCCTTGTGATCTTGTTCTTTTCCTACCTTCTCATGGATTTGGGCTTTTACGTGTACTGCAAGCGTAGTGTGTCCTGAGGGTTTTATATGTACTGCAAGCATAGTGTATCCTAAGGATTTGGGTGCTTCATACCCCACAAAGGTTTTCTATGTGTCCTGTGTCATGGGATGAGATAGGGTTTTCTGCAATGTCCTACACCATGGGATAGGATAGGGTTTTCACAGGCGTCCCATGCTATGGTGTGGGATAAGGGTTCTTTGGTGTCCTACGTCATAGGATAGGACTTGGCCAAGGTGGTCAAGGGTCATGTCCGTCAAGCTTTAGGCATCCTTGAGAGCATGACAAGAAGTAAAATATTGGCATTGCTACATTTACCACTTGGAAAAGTTTGCAAGTTCTGCAGTTGTCACGCTCCCTGGGAGCGTGACCAACACTTGAAACAATTTTTTTCAACTTTTTGCTAGTAGCTATGCAGTTGTCATGCTCCCTAGCAGCGTGACCAATACTTAGAAATTTTTTTCAATTTTTTGCTAGTTATTTTATAGTTTTCATGCTCCTTGGAAGTATGACCAACACTTGGAAAAAATTCTGGTTGGAAAATGTCATGTTTTGTGGGGAGCGTGACCAACAGTTAGAAAATTTTTGAATTTGCAATCGTCACGCTCTATGGGGAGCGTGACCAACAATTAAAAAAATTTTAGGTTTGCAACCATCATGCTTTGTGGTGAGCATGACAAAAAATTAGAAAATGTTTTATATTTTCTTTAATGTTATGACATTCAGAAAAAATGGAAGTGTTAATGCTATGTCCCATTTGGAACCAGGCACATTAGATGGTGGTGCCAACATCCCTTCCCTATGGGGCTTGGGGAAAAGTTAATTATGTTGCACATAATAAATTATATTTTCCTTTTATCTTATTTTATGCATCATTTGTCTATTACTTTTTATTATTTTTGTTACTTTTTTCCAATACTAACACTTTCATTATTGTGGCATTACAGGATGTTATTGAAACTTGCTCTCATCGTGGTCAAACTTGTGGGGATTCTGTGTTGTATGAGTAATCCCATGTCAAATGTGCTAGCACCACATGCACGTGTGGGATACTAGGTGGTCTAGTTTCAGGAGGATGCATAGGAATTCTTAGAACTCCTACTCTACCACTTTAGTGTGATCATAGTTGAGATGTTTTTGCCTAGGGAAAATTGAGACATCTTGAAATTCTTGTTAGATAAACCTACTGAAGGAAAAGGGGCAAGGAGCTCGAGCTAGCATCCAAAAGGCCTTAGGCTATTATCTTGGATCTGGGAGATGCCTAAGTTCCAATGCTACCACAAATACAACACCATATTTCTTGCCCATCATGTGCACATGGCCTTCTAGAACCCACCTTGGATGGTTTACTATGCTGGAGGGTAAGCCCTATCGTGATTTTTTTACACTACCTATTGTTTCATGACTTAGAATGCTTACTGTCATTTTGCCTATTTCTAGATTTTTTGTTGATGGAGAGGGGATATTAGACCTGGTCTAAATAGCCCTACAAGAATTCTCATCTACTGAGAACATGCATGCTGGTGTTATAGGGGAAGTTGGGGCAGATATGCTAGAATACCCTAGTAGGTATTCTAAATCCTATGAGAAATGTTGGGATCTTGGTTGGTTGGACGTTGAGTGGGCATCTTGAATACCAAGTGTAGAGGAAGTTTTGATCCCACTACCACTATTTTGCACACAGTTTGTGCCACATAAGTTGTATCACTTATTTATTTTCATGCACTTTTTATTTTTACACTTTTATCACATTACTAATTCTACTTTAATTTACGACAACTACAGCTAAGTCTAAAGATGTTACAGTGATTGTCTTAAGATGCACTGAGGCCAATCTCCTCTTTAAGTATGGTGAGGGTGACAGTTCATAATGCTGGTTATCCCATGAGGCCCTAACAAGGGTAACCCAAAATCTTCAGTGGGCTAGGCTCATGAACCTTTTCTTGGTCATGAACCCAAACATTCCTATAGTAGAAATGATTTCCTTAGTTGACTCATTCACCGAGAGTGCTGACCGTTTCCACACATGAGTTCGTAACGTGCAGGTGGTATTCAAGATCATGGATGACCTCTTCTTGGATCTCTTTAGCATCTCCTTTGAGAGTCTACTGATAGGTGAGAAGACTAATAAGGAGCTAAACCATAGAAGGGGGCATTGAAGAGTGGCTGGGCACTGAGAAAGGTTGCAAGGGTATACCCATGAATCAAGTGAAATTGTTGGTGGCCCAACACCTCTATCCTATTTTCCGAGCTCATGCATTTCCTAAGCTACTTTCTCAAGAAAAGGTCCTTGGGGTGGAGTAAGCTTAGGTAATGAGAAACATAATAGAGGAGGGGACACAGTATAACTGGGCCAAACACCTTACCACTGGCCTATAAGCTAACATTTTCAAACTTCACAGCAACCTCAAGGTACAATCCCATGTGCATTTTGCATTCTTTGTAGCATGCCTACGAAGGTTTGTGAAATTCTTGGTGGTCCATGAGAATGGGCTATGGATGGTGCAAGATTGCACCCAAATTTCCAAGCCATAGATCTACCATTTGTTTCACTCAACATGGTCACAGGACCCCCCAAAGGCTATTGGTGAGTCCTTTTTAGTGACTACCAAAGACCACATGGGGCCATCCTACTATGCACATGACAATGCTAGAGAGGCTCCACCCACAAACATAGGTAACGTAGCAAGGGGGGCATGACTCATCGTTGAGATGGTGAAGTCAACAATGGAAATCAAGAAGCCTCACCCTGTGGAGGAGCCCGTAAGTGAAGTTGAAGAAAGGGGCAAAATGCTGTAGTTCAAACTTAACAACACATAATCAGAATTAGCTAGTAAGCATGCATTATTTAGTGTTATGCTATATACATTTTTCTTGAATTTATTGTTGAGTATTCTAATTTAGATTTGTGCAACATAGGCAAGAGGGTCCTTGCAACAGAAGAGGAGCCCTTAGAAGAGGATGTCCCTCAACTCGAGGGACACTTTAAAGATGAGAAAGCCACTAAAGTATTGAGGTAGCTCGAAGAAGAGAGGTTGAAATTTGAGGATGGTGAGTTTGATCACTTGTTTTACAATGTGTAGATGGGCAATCCCCTCGCTCTCACCCTTGAGGGCTTGCTGGGTAGGAGCTGTGCATCACCATTTTCATTATGTCCCCTTGATTTTTTCTTGTTTTTTTCCTACATATATATTTTTATCATTTTTATATTTTTGTGTTTTTTTTGATGACCCTAAAATGCTTTATGTTATAGCAGGTGATGCCTTCGTTGAGTGTCCCGAATCTACATCCACTTTCCACTCACAACCATGGGCAGAAACTCTAGACAAGTTCGCCTTCATGCAAGGTGTAGTGGGCAACATGATTGACCATCTTAAATAGATAGATCTTGAGATAGGTATGTTTGTCTTACTATCATTAACTTCTTTTTCCTCTTTTTTTTTGTTTTACAATTAATGTTTCATCACTTGGGATAACAAGCTCGTGACTTAAGTGGGATCCAAGAAGAGCAGTCTAGGTTGATGCTGTACTTGAGTTCCCTAGTTTAAGGCCATTTCAGGCCATCGCTAGTTTAAGGCCATTTTGGGCCATTGGGTAAAAGGAAGTTGGTTGCCAGTTTTAGGCCTTGGTGGGCCGTTTGGTAGTTTAAGATCATTTTAGGTCCCATTTTGTTTTTTTTTTTTGAGAAATAAAGTTAAACAAAACCGTAGCTAATGCAAGAAGTAAACATAACACAAACTACAACTAACTATACATGCAAGGAGGCAAGAGACAAGTTAGACTGTGAGATGAATTAGGGACTTGCCCTAGTCGCACAGATGTTTCTTAACTTGATATGGATTAGGTAGTGCATAAGTTCTAGAAGGCACCATGCAGTACTTCCCTAGGCCATCATCTACCGTAGAAAAGGGCAATTTCACCCAAAGAGCTTCCTCTTGGAGGTTATTCATCTTGTTTGGTTGTTCGTCATTGTCCAAACAACAATGAATTTCATTGCAAATAGGTGGTGTATCTTCAGAGATTTCCACCTCCGACCCTTATTTAGTGTATACGTTGTTGATGGTTAGAGGGGCTACATTGTCACCAAAGATTACCACTTCTCCACCCTTGTAAGGCAAGTGGATTTCTTGATGGATTGGTGAAGAAATAGCCCGTAGCTAGGCTAACCAAGACCTCCCTAACATTAGGTTGAATTCAAGCATCTCTTTAACCACAATAAACTCTGCATTAGTGGAAAATTACTCCCTTGCCATGAAATCAATCGTGACTATCCCCTTGACAACCACGCTTTTTTTATTAAAGGATTTTATTTCCTCCACACATCCTAGGAGATGAATCTCTTGAGGAGAAGACTTGGTTTTTGATTGAGCAATGAGCCTTTAAGCCTTGGTGTTTGCTCGTTGAGTGTGCATGTCTGTGTTGGTGACTTGAGATGATGAGGCCATGGGAATGGTTGACAAGGGGATATACTTAGGAGGACCTATTTCTGTGCATTCCCTAGCCATCTTGTTAGCCAGATGCTCATTACGTCTCTTCGGGTAGGCAAGTCATGATGCAGTGCCTACCACTGGACCCTAGGCAGATGGGGGATTTGCACATTTTGATGCCCTTATAATAAAGTGTTTGGGTTGTCGCTACTACAACATGTTGTGAGGCCCTAACCACAAAGGGTGTTGTGGGCACCCAAGATGGTGCCTTGATGATGAAGGGGGCTTATGGCCTAGTTGACATTGAGGCCCCAATATCACTGGAGGGCACAAGGATGACAAATGGTTCATGTGTTGGCTTTGCATCATCATCAACACTAATAGCATTAATGATGTATCCTGCACCACTAGCATTTAATGGGTCCTTATAGACTTTCATGGACTAGTTTTCTGGTCAGATAGGATTACTTTCATCAAGGACCAGCTTACCTTGATCGATCATGCGTTGAATATCATCCTTTAGCGCTAGGCAGTAATCCATGTCATGGCCATGCAACTAATGGTAGTTGCAGAACTGGTCTAGTCTAAAATCCTTAGGTACTAAAGGCTCATTGGGCATAGCTATAGAAGGGTTTCAGAGGACCTCACAATACCTCTTGTGATGTTTTTACGCATCCTCTGACATTTGTTTGTGCTGAATATGCCCAACACTAAGTAGTTGATCCAATAGTTCTGATAGCTTAATCGACAGAGGGATGTATTTTGAGCAATCCTTACACTCAAAGTTTGGCCTTGGGGGAGCTTGCCCCATGATCGTTGATGATGCAGGTTAGTTGGATCCCGCATTGCTAAAACTTGATGCTTTGTTGCTATTGGCTAGGGCCTTAGGCACCTTGGTCATTTGCTTGTTGTTTTTGGGCTTGGCTTTATTAGCCACAGCTACCACGGTGGTTGTCGTGGCTTTTCCCTTTTCCTTGTCTCTCTTTGCATGTGCATTCTTGTAGGCTATGTAAGTTGGGTCCTTGTTGGCCTTCGCTGCATCCTATATGCTCTTTATTTGAGCAAAAGCTTGGCTAAGGGAACATGGGGCTAAATAGTATAGCTTTGATTTAATGAAATAATTTACTACATCCTTACAAATGGCTAGTAGGTGGGTTTCAATGATTGGATCACGAATCTCGTTTAGGGAGGCGCTTCAATGTTGTATGAATTTTTGCACTAGTTCCAGCGCTCCTTTCTTAACATTCATGAGCTAATCTAGCATGGCTTCTAGCTTCTAGCTTCAAGTTGTACTTGAAACAAGTGATGAATTGGCTCAGCAACTCCTCTAGAGTTGAGATGGAAGCTCTAGGCAACACACGATACCAATTGAGAGCTTTGCCAATTAGAGGCATGGCAAAGACGTGGATGATTATGTGTGGCCATGCTTGCAGTAGTAAGCACTCAGAACAAAAAGTCACTAAGTGAGCATATGGGTTACCCTCTCCATTGTATTTTGTGAATTGGGGAAGTTGGACCTCAAGAGGTAGTGTTAGTGGAGGAACCACAAGGTTGATGAGGTCATCTTGGTAAAAGTCCATTACATGGACTTTCTCTAAGTTGGCCACTTTAAGCCCCTTGACCTCCTTTGTGAGCATTTGGATAAGCTAGAACACTTGGTCTAGACTTGGGGATGTTGCAGAGGATTGCATCGGATGTGTGGTTGGTGGTGTCATTGAAGTGGCCCATAGCCCTGTGGTGGGTTGTGCCACCACATGTGACACTTGGTACATTTTCTGTTGCATGTACTGTAGCACATGGGACAATTGAACAATGGGTATAGATGTTGGGGCCCACCATGTAGTTGAGGTTAAGGGTGTTGTTGGTGGTGGAACTGGATGGCAGGAATGACATGAATGTGACTTGTGTGTGGCTACAATATGGACATGGTATGCACATATAGCAGCGTTGGTGTCACAAATGTAGGTTTTGAAGATTGAACAAATTGCATAGAAATAACAAAAGGAAAGGAGGAAGAAGTCCCTATACTCTATTGTGTAGGTAGGACCTTGTTTCTAGCCACTACTAGCAAAGACTTGGATTACAGAAGTGTCATTGCTACCTCAAAGAAGGTAGAGGACTATGATTAGTGCGTCAAGAACACAAATGTAGATTGTGTGATTGATATGTAGAATGGGACATCACCATCGGAGCAGGATTCAAAATCTTCTTGCCCATCATGCAGGGGCTCATCATAGTTTGATGCAACATCTTGCTCTCTTAGCTTGCTCACCCTAATGAGTTGGTCCAAAATCCATTTAAATTTTTCGATGAACAATATCACCACACCTAGGGTGGGAAGGAACTCCCTTTTATTTCGGTGGATAATCTCAAAATTGTGCTTATCTTTCATTTCCTAGCAGTCCAATGATAGACCCGCCTAAAACTTAGTGCACAGGAAATTGTACTATTCATCATCTAGCACCCTGTGTGTAGGTGATTGATGTTGCAGTCTAAGAGACTACCATTGTGGTTACACGGGATTGGGTGGTTGCTGAACATCTCCCATATGTTGGATGGGGTGAGCCACCTCTAAGCTCAAGGTAGCAGCTGAGGTGTTAATGGGGTTCATTTTTGTTGTGTAGGAAAAGTGTGAGAAAAGAAGATGCTTGTAAAGACGTTTAAATGTAGAAAATTTTAAAATAAAATGACTAAGTACAAAAACTATAAAAAATAGACAAAAAATGGTTAAGTTTGGAAACGCTAAAAAAATGGTTATCTTTGATATTATGCTCGTCATGCTCTAGGGAAATGTTACACTCATAGGTTGTCATGCTCTACAGAATACTTAGAGCTTGATGCAATGGACAGTTTGGGCTTTCCATCCTACAAGGTTCTAGGGGAACCGTCAATGGGGACCAATCCACACCAACTAGAATGTAGATAACTCCTGCACTGGCCTATGATCTAGCTACTACTGTGGCAGGTCCACAAGGGTATTACATCTACACTAGCTTGTTGCTCGTGATGGGGGTGTGCAAAAAGCACGTGGGATGACCCTTTACACAAAAAAGGAATGGGAGGCACTTCTTGAAGCACCAAAAACTGTGACATTTGAAAATGTCGGTGGCTGGAACACCAAGAGGTCCATAGGTGTATACCATAACCCTGAATACATGTGAGGGCCATGCTAGGAAAAATGGAAATGAGGTGACCTAAACGATCTAGTCAATCAGATAAGGACTCAAGTGGTGTAACAATAACCATTTGTAAAAATGATTTTAGTGAGTTACACGTGGGAGTTGAGACAACAAGCAAGAATGTAACGTAACGTGAACATGCAAATGCATATCGACAATAGAAGAAAGTGCAAGAGTAATGTTAAAAACTTTGAAAAGAATGCTAAGAAAATGGAATAAGAGTTTTAAGGTGGAGAAATGCATTGCTCCAATACAAGGAGTGTATCTTTTGATTGAATAATGTTTGAAGTTGGTATGTGGCATTCAAATAGGCACAACGGTAACGTAGCAGTGCAATCATAGGCTCTAGGATGTCATGGATGTAGTGATAGCAGCTACCAGGAAGTTTGAATTTGCTGGGTTAGTGGTTGTCACATTGTGCAGGTGCATGGAAGATTTTCATGGTACTTGCCAAGGTGTCAAGCTTGAATGCTCAGGTGCGGGAGTAGTGGTGATGTTAGGAATGCTCAAATGATCAATGCTTAAAATGATTTTCCAACCCCTAAAATGCTGATCGTCAGGGTATTTATAGGGTTAGGGTTGACATGATATGTGGATTGGATGCCATATGGCCTAGGTGCCATGTGGCACATGCATGGACAGGTCATGCTGACATGTTACGCTCTTTGTAACAAAGTGTTATGCTATGCAGGATAGGAACAGAAACCCAGAGACTACCAAACTGTAACCACACTATCTAGACTACATCTGCCAAAGTTTGAGAGATCGCCATGTACCTACAAATAGTGCCAAAACAAATGCAACTTGGAGTCTACACTTTGGAACTATGTCTTCCCCCTCTTCCGAGTAGGGTCAAGCGTAGGGACAATTTTGGGGATCAATGGGGGTGCAAAAGCAAGGTGAACTACTAATCTTGGTCACTAGAGAGATGTAGAAGTTGAAATGAAGGTTGTTGCTAAGTTTTGGAAGCTTCTGGAGGCTTTCGAAGGAATTTTCCACATGTCAACCTATCTATGCTGTATAGCGTGACAGAGCATAACATGAACACTTAGTAACATTTTTGCAGATTTTAACTTGGTACACCTATCATGTTGTCTATGCTACACAGCATAGTAGAGCATAGTAGGCATACTTTGATAAATTTCAACAAAATTTGCAATGTTTCTTTGTGGCACCCTGACCACACTCTGGGGTGTAGTAGGACAAGTAGCCTTGAAAGTCAAAAAATTGGCAAATGCATCTTCTATGTCAGGGTAGTTTGACATATCCTTGTCCAACACCTAGAAAAAATTTGGCCCTAAAACTTGTGTCAAGCTTGCTACGTTATGTAGTGTAGTAGAGCATGATAGCCTAAAAGAGAGAAAATTTTTTAAACTATTTTTTCCATCCTAGGCACTTTTGACCGACTCTAGCCTAGTGCTTGGGTGGATTGGCAATTGGGAAATGTGTCAAGTTGGGCAAGTTGGAGAGCGTAGCGAGCTTAATAGTCTGGGAGATAAAAAATTTTCCAAACTGTTTAGTCCATCCCAAGCAACCTTTAATTACTTCTGGCTTGACATTTGTGCAGACTGGTCATGGAAGTGTGTGTTATGCTGGTTGTGTTGAGAAGTGTAGCAATTAGACTTAGAAAAATTTTGCAAAAATTAGGACTTCAAGAGTGCTATTCCATTTACACTACACAATGTGACACCAGACTTAGAAAAATTTTGCCCAAGTTTTGACATTCGACAAAATTTCCATTAAAATGTAGGAGCCTAAAATTGGTGGTGTTTTAGAAGAGAAAGAGGAAGTGAAATGGAGTTCCATCTCATGATCACATGAAGTCCCTTGTGGATTTGATGGTTAAATGACTTGATAAAGTCTATCCTTAGTCCAAATCAAAATCAACTACCTTTAGTGACTTCACATCAATACTTTAAGACTAGTCCATTCCCTCAAGACATAAGAATGCTCCCACAGATCTATCACCATTTCTTATTGGAAAAGAAAAGAGAAGCAGGAAGTGAGAAAGGGCCTTAGTTAGAGGGGACCTTTAGGCATGGGTAACATGTCTTTCTAGTTCCAAAACCCATGCTTGTAGCCCATTATTTTTGTCTAAGGGATGTTCTTTAAATTTCCATAATTTATTCTAATTTTATGTTTTCATGGATTTTTGGATGGGAACCACACCATGCAAAGACTTATTAACTTCATATTATTGGTTGAAACAGAATAACAAGAAATCCATGAAAAGCACTAATGCACTCAAGTGAATAGGCAAGTATAGAAAGCATCAAGTTTCCTTGAAGTGCACCCTTATCAATCCATTTGATCTTTCCTAAGTTTGAAAACTACCAAGGTCACAAGTTTGTTAAAGTTTCATTAAGGAAAGGAAGCTCATATTTCCAAACTAGGAACAACATAGATTGGGAGGATGGATGGATGACATGGACTCACTGTCTATTTCATGAAAAAGAAACTTTGTCTTAGTTATCAATATCAAAATTTTAAGATAGAAACCAGACATTAATAATAAAAAAACATGAAGTAAAAACCACCATTAGCAAACAACTTTAGCATCACTGTGTCTTGTTGGAAATAAAAAAATTTATTAGAAAAAAAAAAAGAAAAACATACCAAATAAAGTAAAATATAGAATAGATTCTAAAATATTCAAGAAAGATAAAACGTACTAATGATGTTGTAAAACAAAAAATGGGAAAAATAAGAAAAGTATATAAAAAAGTATAAAATAATAAAGTATAAAATAAAAAAGAATAAAAATTAAAGAGCCACTTAATGATTAGCATATATGGCCATCTCCTCCACGACTAAGTTAGAAGGAGGAGATTCAAAAGATTAAGCAAGTTTGTCCTTCTAATGAGGTGTTACTTATGCTGGCTTGCTTAGGCTCATTGAAAGGTATTATTTTTTATGTGTTGACCAGCTATTTCTTGTTTGGGCTCTCAAGTTTGTAGATCAACATGGCCCTAGAAGGAAAGGTTTCATAAATGATATAAGGCCCTTTCCACAATGTTTGGAACTTAGTTCGTTGTGGCACATGTGTGGGGTTTCAGTAAAGAACCTTATCTCTAGGTTAAGATTTTACTTAGTTCGTTGTTGAATGCTTTGTGCACTTCATTCAAAGATAGGACCACTAATCTATTCTTATCTAGGACATTGAGGTTGATCAATCTTTCTTTTTGTGCTAGGATAAGGTCAAGATTAAGGTCACAGGCTATTGTAAGTGTACAAAGCTTGCATTGAATTGGAAGATTTGGAAGCTTTCTATACACTAGTTCATAGGGAGAATAGCCTATAGGGAGTTTCCATATGGATCAGTAGGCCCAAAGGACATCGTTGAGTTTTATGCTCTAATCTCTCTTATATTTGCTAATTTTTCTCATTAAGATGTTAGTGATCAGCTATTGGTAATCTCAACTTAACCATTGGCTTGGGGGTGGTACGGTGTTGTTAATTTATTGCATGAGCTTTCAAAAGGTGATGCATATAAAATGAGTACCATTGTTAGAAATCAGTGCACATGGCATCCCAAACCTATTTACAACATTTTGTTATATAAACTAAGTAGCAGTGAAAGATGTATAGTCAGTGACAGCTTCTGCCCTCTACCCATTTCATACAATAGTTAACAGTGACTATAATATACACCTTTTCATTTGACATGTGAGTGATGGGACCCATGAAGTTAATGCCCCATATGTCAAAGGGTAATGGTTGGATTCATTATTGAGGTTCCTCCATTTGAGTGGTCATTCTATCATTGCGTTGACAACATTCATAAGAGTGGATGAAGATGTGGGCATCCCTGAAGAGTATTGGCCAATAATATCCTACCATCATGATCTTAATGATCATGTGTCTCCTAGCATAGTGGCACCCACAACGATCCTCATGATCATCTTTGAAAATGCACAGTTGATCAACATCAAGAACACACCAATAAACTAGGCCATCGACACACACCTTATAAAGATGTCCATTGATCTCCATGATGTGTTTGACCTAATGAAGAAACTCTTGTTTCTTTCAATGGTGTAACTTTTGTGGCATCTCCTAAATGAGAAGATAAGTGAGGATGTCATCATACCATGTAGGTTCATTAGGCACTTGCTCATTTATCGCACTAGCAAATAGGAGTTCATTAGGAAATTGATCAAAAAGTTGGTTCTCCTCCTCTTTGTTCTCCCATTATAACTAAGACAAGTGGTCAGCAACCACATTCTTGGTTTCCTTATGATCTATCATTGTAAGATCAAATTATTATAAGATCATAAGCCATCATATGACATAGGGGTTCACTGTTGGCTTGTTCATTAAGAAATGAATGCACTATGATCTATGTGCACAAACACCTTGTATCCAAGAACATAGTGCCTAAATTTATCCAAGGCATATAGCACTGTCATAAGCTCTTTCTCTATTATGGTGTAGTTGAGTTGTGCACCCACAATACTTTTTCTTATGCATTAGATGTAATATCAATGTTTTTAATCATCCAACTACATGAGCATAGCTTCTAAGGCATAATTCAATGCATCTATCATGATGTGAAATCGTTTGGACTAATTAAGTACTCATAGAACTGGAGTTTTTGCAAGATTTTATTTGAGCTACTAGAATGCCTTTTTGCATTCCTTGGTCCATATGAATGGATCATATTTCTTTTTAAACTCTACCAATAGTTTAGAAATCTTAGAAAAATTCTCTATGAATCACCGATAATAGCAAGTGTGGCCAAGGAGTGACTGGACATCTTTAACAATTTTTGATTAATGAGAAATTCCTTGGATGATCCTAATCTTTTCAAGGTTCCACCTCAATCCCTACTTGTAAGATTCTATGCCCCAAAATAATGCCCTTATGGACCATCAAATAGCTCTTTTGCCAATTTAGCTAAAGGTTAGTCTCCACATACTTTTCAGCTCTTACTCATGGTGGTCCCAGGCTTGCTCAAATGTAACACCATAAGTAAAGAAGTCATCCATAAATACTTTCATCCCACTACCAATCTACTATTGAAAAATGCTAAGGATAAGGCATTGGAAGGTTGCATGGGCATTGTATAGACCAAAAGGCATCTTTTTGTATGAAAAAGTCCCCTAGGGGCTTATTAACGTATTTTTGGCTTCATCCTCTAGTGCAATCTAAATTTGGTTATAGCCACTATAACCATCCAAAAAGGTGTAAAAGCAATGCTTTGAGATAGTTCCAACACCTGGTTCACAAATGGCAATGGAAAATGATCTTTGTAGGTCACTATGTTCAATAGTCTGAAGTTAATATAGACCCTCCACTTGTCACCTTTCTTTGGCATGATCATAAGTGGGCTAACCCACTCGCTATCTATAATGGAATAGATAAAACCCACATTTAGGAGTTGTTCAACCTTATTCTTGATGATCTTCTTTAATTTGGGATTCAACAACCACTATGGCTTTATCGAAGGATCAATATAGATGTGATGCTGGCATATCCTATGACTTTATGGCTACCTCTTTGACTTGATGGAATTATTATTTCCTCTTCGATATTTAGCATATTTTGAGTAGCAAGAAAAGGCTCATCATAGTCATGGCCTCTATGATGGCCATGGTGCTCATGATGCCCTCTACTATTTCTTCTCTTATGATGGTGGATCTCCATTGATTGCCCATGCCCCTGATCTGAACTAGTGTGATGAACCTTACGATCATGATCATCTTTGTCCCATTAGTCACATCAATCATGGTCACTTCCTTTGTGGCTTTGATCAAAGCTAGAGGAGGAAGAAGAGGATGAAAAAGGTGAAGAGGAAGGAGGACTAGCACTATGGTCCTTGCCACCCCTTATTCGATGATCACGACCATGATCATCATCATGATTCTTGTCCTTGTCCCTATCATGACTCCCATATTTAGACCACCCATGATCATGAGACCCATTCTTGCCTGAACTAGGAATGTTTACAGTGGACTATAAGTTTTGGTTCAAGCCCCCTTCATCAAAACCAAGGGAAGGAGAGTTAGTTAAATGAGAACCCCCAAAGAAGGGATCCTCACTATCTTTTTGGTCTAGCAGGAACAAGGGGTTATTGAACCATTTTCCCTTTGTAACTTCATAGAATTTCTCCTATTCTCAATTGATTTTAAGTTATTCTTTAGTGGGATGATAACCTCTAGAGTCATGATCCTGCACAACATGCTTAGCATGAAGCCGTTGGATGTCCAACCTCATGAGAGTTTGTTAGAGCATCGTAGAAACTAATCGATTAGGTGGAAATACAATGTTGTCCTCCATGTTCCTCCATTTCATCTAATCATCCTAATGTAGGATGAATGTGAAATTGAGCACATGCTCATTAAGATGAGTATATACCACTTGGCATTGTTGGGGCACTAGCTAATTTGATTGTTCATTCTTTTGATTGGATGTGTGCTTCAATTTCGACAAAGAATCATCCCTGTGAGAAGAAGACATTTTTCAATTAGAAGAAAAATTAGTGTGCTTTTTTGCAATTGTTATTAGTTAGAATGATTGTGACTTTAAGGTCCAATCTAATGATATTGAATAATTTTCACTAAGTCCTAGATAGTGCACATAACTAACTAAAGTACCCAACATTGATGCCAATGATGAGTAGTGAGTATAACTTACACCCAATCATACAAATCACCAGCATTCACTTAGCAATCCAGTCAAATTCCAAAGACTTTAGGTTTTTAAGTACACTGGTTCTAGGAGGTGAAACTAACCGTTGCAATTGTTATCTTGCCAATTCCATTTGTGAAATTCAAGGATATTGTTAAGTGTAACTGAGGTATATAATTTTTAACATTTTCTCTTTCATGATTTAAGTCGCCTAAGAATAAAGAATAAAAAATAAAATATTTAATTGTTAAATTAATCTAACAACTAACTAACACTTAACTAATCCTAACATAAGCATTTTTTGCCATTTTCTTTACACATCTTGAACACGTTTAGCACTGCTAGATTACCAAACGTTAAGCGTTACTAGGAATACCAAAGCATTAGACATATGCTTGAAGTGGTCGTACTTATGTTTGCTATTTAATCTATATTAATTAATCACTTAATTGCTTAAAAACATTAAAGGAAATTTCTTGAATATTAAATGCTTAAAGAAAATAGTTAATCTAGTCCAAGTGCTGCAAGGTTTGATAAAAAAGCTCGTATTTATTTTTGTACATACTAAAGTGCTCATGTACAATAGTGCTCGAATAAAGATCCGTACACTATCCTATTGTGGGAACTTAGAAAATATTCTAACTCTAAAGTAAAAGAAATTGCAAGTGCTTTGCTACAACTAACAAAGGAAAGCCATAAATGTGATGGGTAGATGCACATTTATAGGCAAAAATAACATTCCTCATCAATGGGTACACATCAATGGGTCAAACCCTGCATTGAAAAAACCACATTAACGAGATCCCATTGATGGGATCACATCAATAGCATACCATCAACATGACAAAAATCATGTGACTCATCAACTTTCCTTACTTGCAACTAAGAATTAAGGTGCCTAGAGTGCTAGAGAATGAGATTCATATTTCAAGGTTTCTCTTCCTGTATAGACTTCAATTTTCAAGGCTTGGATCCCTTTCACAAATAGGCTAGATAGTGTCTTCTCATTCCCAGGTTCCTTCCTATTAGTTCTTCAAACTTTTCAAACTCTATTCTTTTCAGTTGTCCAATCTTTTTTAACTACTCTATGATTTGTTTCCATGTCCTTTTTACCCTATGAAAAATCCATTCTAGGCACATTCAGATAAGATCAACGAGTCCTATGATATGACCAAGTGCTCATGTAATAATATTTTAAATTTCAATTCCATTTCTTATGCCCAAATTTATGAAAATAATAACATCTTAATTTTCTATAGTAGTTAAAGTGATCATACTTAGAAGCTACTCTTGTTTAAGTTGTAGTGCTCGTTGATTCTTCATAGTTTGGAGTAGCCTTAGGTTGAGATGGAATTGGTGTAGATGCTTGTTCTTGTGTATAACATCCAAGCCCACTCTTATCATGTGAACTTCTTCTGTGTCCTAAAACCATTCGAAGGGATTCCTTTCCTTTGACCAACCTCTCAGTTACAAGTTTAGCATATGCTAGTTCTTTCTTAACCTACTCATTAAACCTAGTAAGTTTTTCATTCTTAGTCCTAAGGTCCAAGATTTTTTTAGAGGTCTAAAATCTTTAATTTTAATGAAGAGATGGCTCATCTATATTGTCTTGTTGTTCATTCAAAAGACTTTGATACCAGTGTTGAAAGCTTTCATCTTCATCTTTAGATTCATCATCTGAAATGCCAGCATCATCACTTATGAGAGCCAAACAAATGAGATGTAAATCATTTGCATCGTCCTCCATCTCATTTTGGTCTCTATCATCCCAACTAGTGTAGATATTTTTCACCTTTTTCATCTCTTTATCACTTCTATTCTTTACCTTTAACCTTCCATTACCAAGACATTCGAAGACCACATGACCTCTTCCATCACATACCAAGCATTCTATTGAAGATGAATCAAAATTAGAACTTGAAAATTTTTTATGTCTTTCCTTACCTTTGAAGCTCTTACTCATCTGATCAAGCACATTAGTTAGTTTTTGAATCTTAGCCTTAAGGTCTAAGTTCTCATTCTTGAGATAAAAACATTCATCATTAAGAACTTTAATTTTTATTTCCTTGGCATGTAAAGCATCTGTTATCTCAATGCATAAATTTTGGAAAGAAAGAACTTCATGGAAAAATATCCCATACCTTTCTTCAAAGGAAACACCATTAAGATAATCACAAGTTTTGTCAACTTTATAAGCATAGTCTTCTTTAGTTCTGAATGTAAAGGGAATGATGGACTTGCCTTTATAGCAGATGTGATATATGAATTAAGCACACCAATTGATGAAGCACATTAGTCTCTTTATCCATATGTGTGATATTGAGTGCCCCTTCCATGTTTACTCTTAGAGATCAATGTAGAGCACAAGAGTACCAAGCTCCAATATCACTTGATGATCATTAAACTTAGAAGGGTAGGAGGAAATGAATAAGTTCCCCAACTAAAAAATTGTTGATAAAAAGCACACACCAATTTTAACATGTTTTCCCAACATGGGTAGTCCACACTCGGAGGGTATTTCGTAAGCACACCTTTGAACTTTATTCCTTTCAAAATGTGGTTTGAAGGGTACCACATCGTGTACAAGCTCTTAGCTCCACTCCAAAGTGATTTGATGCTATGAATCCAGTAAATCCCATAAGGTCCCAACAAGTTTAGAATGTGGTTTCAAGGATCCCACTACCTTTACAACTTGAGCTCTACTCCGGAGTGTTGTGGCGCTTCACCAACAGTCAATCCCGCATGATCCCAATAAGCTAAAGGAAGATGCCTTTTTTTAAGAAGCACATTAATCTCACAGGGCAATAGAAGAGAATAATGATTACAAGGGATGAATGCAACTTAGTATGTTGATACTTGGTACTTGAGTTGTAGCTCACTTTACAACAAACAAAAGATAGAATAATGAGGAGAAACAATGATTATAATGATTGCCAAATGATTACACAATGATTATACAAGAGCTTGCACATTTTCTAATGAGAATGATGTATTTTTACAGTCACCATATTTCCAAATCCATCTTAGAACTCATGCAATAACTAGCTAATGGTCAGGGAAGATGTCTTCTTCATGACTAAGACATCTTTCTGCATTTGGCCTCTATTCTAAGAAGACATCCTTCTACATCTAGCCTCTATTTTGAGAAGACCTTTTGGTGAAAGATGTCTTTTTGTAACTAGCCTTCATTTTGAAAAGACATCTTTGTTTGATAAAAGACATCTACTATTTTGCAAAGACGTCTTCATCTGTGTTGCCTTCTAGCAAGATATCTTTGGTAAGGGGAAGATGTCTCTTTTGCAGGGGCCAAAAATGAAACTACTCGTTTTTATGCTGGGAGCCTTCGGATGTCTTCAACCAAGTCCCCATATCAACAAAAATAAACATATTTTGCTTCAATTCTTCATATTCGTCCATGCGTCCTTGAGTCCTTGTGATCCCGAATTTGCTTGTGAGTCCTTGAGTCCTTTGCTCTTGCTCCTATAAACATAACAACCACATGAACATCCTTTTACTCTATTTTTCTTAACGTTTTGAGATAACAAAAGGTCAACAACTGCAACATATCTCTAGCTAATTGAACCTGCATAATTTTCATGCACACTACTTTATCTAAGCCACACACCAAAGCATTCATAGCTCAAGCATCATGTACCGCATACATTGTCCCTCTACTCATTGCCTTCCATATATCATCCCCATGAGCAAGTAGGTATGTTCTCATTTCAAACTTCCAAAGAGGGTAATCATAACCATTAAATCATAGAGCTTTATTGGATGAAAATTCTTGATTCTATGCCATAGCCAAGAAAAATTATCAACATAGCTTGTTAGGTCTAATGGTGTTGACTTGGCTTCGATACC
>MNCI01019504.1:1425-44926 GCA_015680685.1 Gnetum montanum | reverse complement strand
TCCGGCGCGGAGAGCAGGCGATGCTGCAGCGGCAGGAACGGTAGTCAGTGCGAGGACGCGGCAGGATCTGACACGTTACAGCAGGCGCGGGATCGGACGTGGCAGGGGGAGCACAACAGCACCGCAACGGTGAGACAGAAAACGGCAGGAACGGCGACGACGTCTGGCAAAACGTGAATCGCGCGGGCTTTGGGCAGAGCGGAGAAAGGTGGAGGAACAGAAGGCGTCAACGGGAGCAAGGTGGTGCAGACTGTTCGGGCGCGGCGGGTGCAGAAAACAACGGCGGCAGGAACAGGGACGCTACAGCCAACATACAGACGCGCGGCGGGAGACAGAACAGCAGCAGGAGGAGGAGCCGCTGCAAGCGACGGCGGGCAACACAGGAGGTGGCGATGCGGCAGCAGAAACGGGCGAAGGCGATGGAGAAATCCTCAGCCCTCCTCCCTCCCCTCCTTTAAAGCGCTTCCTCTCCCCCTCTTTATAGCGGCGGCTGAGAAAGAGAAAATAATAACCCAAAATAACCCAAAGTTTAATTTATTTTTTAAAAAGGTACACGGTTGGCCATTATTTTATTTATTTTAAGAGAAATAGGTTTGAGCATGGTTTAAACAAGGCCCCATGCCCTGCATGGGTGAAAGTTGGCCTCAACAGATACCAATTGTTGTTTTCTGGTCATGGAAAAATGGAACTGAGAGGGTAGATGAATTAGGGCCAAAAAAATTATCAACTTAAATAGAGACTGGAGATGAATATGTATGCACTGATGCTCAAAAGCTTAATATTATTAAAACTAGGCCCCACAATGCTGTCAAACGAAGACAAGCTAAAAAATAAGGTAGTCCAAGCATAATGCTATAAAGGACATAAAGAAGCTGTCTCCAATACCAGAGCTTAAATTGAAAGGCTCCAATATACAAAAGTTGTAAAACTTATCAGTGCAAAAGAAAAAAACAAAAAAAAGAACCTTCAAGAGTTCAAATCCACCCAGAGGCAAAGGCTCTTACGGAAGTACAATCAAGCTGAAAAGAGGTACAACAGCAAGGATCGCACTTGAAGTAAAGTTTTAGCAACCAAATATGACATCGGCATGTACTTCATCGAATATTATCAAAATGCCTAAGCATCTTGCTGCTTCAGCAACCCTAGATAACTGATTGTAAGAATATGGACCAGGATTAATGATAACCATTGCAACTGTATTTTATCAGGTATTTCTTCAAGATCCTTTAGATCAATTTCCCGATCACTTTCTGGATCCAAATCATAGTGTCTGGCTTCAAGACCTCTACATGCTAGCAAAGCTGTGGAACACATAAATCCTCGGCCTCGGGAGAGGTTCTGAAGAGCTTGAATGCTGCAAGGTCTCCACGTCCAAGTATAATAGTTTTGCTGGCGTTTGGCTCCAAAAACGCCATCACCCGGTACAGAATGCTTCTTATTCCAAGATAATCATGTCTAGTTGCCGTCACACGCATGCTTGGCCTGAATTGCTGAAGTCTTCTCCAGTAGAGTGACCTTCCATTGAGGCTCAAGAGTGACAGGCTTGCTTGGCCTGAATTGCCAATTTGCTGAAGTCTTCTCCAGTAGAGTGACCTTCCTTTGCTGAAGTCTTACTTGGCCTGAATTGCCAATTTTGCCAGTTAGATCTGCTGTGAAAACTCTCCGTTAGCCATAATACTTCACAGCGGTGTGCACAAACTGATGAGTTTCTCGTTATCCTTGCAAGCAACGGCTCGACAGGAATTTCTTTCTTGAGGTTGGCTCTTGCTTCAATTCTTTGCTAGAATTTGGTAGCCTTTTCATGCTAATCAAATCTTTAACCTTTGTCACTCTCATTTGCCAGGAAGTATGTAAAGATGTAAAAGCTTTTAATTTTCCTGCTTCCGGTTTATAAGGAAAGCAATGTTGAAATCCTATTCGTGCTAATTTGTATGGCATAAGAAGTGTAATGAGTTTCTCCGATTCGTAATTATGTTGCTGAATATGGGAATGCTTTCTCAGAAGAAATTTAAATTTGTTTCTTTTACTCTTTGTTACCTTTTAATGGAAATAATTTATGTGATCCGCTCTTAAATTCATGATTCTCTGATTAACGATGAAGCCTATTAATGTATGCACTTTCAACAGATATTCTTTTAGCGCAAGCCCATCAACAATGAACTTTGTAAAAAGATGTTAATTAAATTGGACAAATATATAACTATAAGAAAAATATAATGGCCTTTCGCCCAAAGAAACTTCATCAAGGCCCATTCCAAGCATAAAAATGTTGGGATCAACAAACACATCATGTAAACTTTGGTAAATTGATTTTTTACTTTATTTTTTAAAAAAATTTGAGATAGGGTTTTGTACATTCGGGACAACCAAATAATTTTTAAGAATGAATACAACCACCCTACGGAATCAGATAACCAAACACTTCTGTTAAAATGAATAAATCACCAGATCTACGTAAACCAAACAATTAATAAAGAAAAAATCAGCATCTGCAGATTTAAACTCCAGAAAGAATCAACATCTATTTAAATACATGTATCAAGCAATTGAACCAACCAGGTCCTTAACTATTGTGAATAAATCAACTGCTTGTAAATGATTTTTCCGACTTATGTCTTAAGACGACTCGGCCGCCAACGTTTTAAGACTTTTACAACGGAATCTGATACATGAGTTCTGATTCGAAGCAGAAGTTTTTGCATCAGTTCCCTCATGAGATCTTTTGCAGTAAATTCAATGTAAAGAATGTAGTTGTGTTGCAGAATTTCTTTATATAATTATATCCCGTATTACAGTAATGGCTTTCATCAGCCTGCCTGCATGTCACAAGTTCGGTCGTCGAAGTATATGTTGAGATATGCAAAGAAAATGTTGAACGGCTTACCTTTTTTTGAAATCCTTTTTGCACCTGTTACCTTATTCAATATGCATATCTGTCTTTCATTGCACTTAGTTTTGGCATTGGCCTTCTATTTGGTTAATTGGTTCCGTCGGGGTTTTCTAGCTTTCATTGTCACATTAAGGTTTGGTTTCTCACGAAAGATTGCACTCAATACATAACACCGATTCGACCCATTCTGATCTTGACTCTGCCACTGCCAGTACATCTTCCATGTCGGGATTAGACTTTGAACTTCTGCGTTATTTAAAGCAAACTGTTTTGCTTTGACTTGCAGCAGCACCATTCCTGTTATTAAATTCTAAACCCCAGAATTCTCCGGATTTCATGTTCTTGGCTTTCAAGCTTCGTTTTCGTCCACGATTATAATGTGTTGTGATGATAGCAGACAGAGCTGGTGCAGTCGGTGGAGGAGAAGCATAAAGAAATACTGGAGCTGTTTCCACTGCGTCCAGAACGGCTTGCGTTGGAGGCGAACAGAAAAACCGCAGGTGCAGAGCGAAGCAGAACAATTGTGCATAATGTCATGTGGTGTTTTAGGGTAATGCATCGTGATATCTACTATGTAAATGTATATAAAATTATGTTTTCTGTGATATTGGTCTAATTGCATGATGGAGAGTTTGCATGGAATATCTTTGAAATCATCATATTTCAAATCGAGGAAGGAAAATGGAAAGTTAAGAATAGAACTAAAATAAGAACTAATTAAAATGGATTTCATTCGTTTCTTTTTTCCATAGTGCTTCAATATTTCAAAGTAAGGCCTTAAGACTTTTCATTTAGTAAATGTAACATATGCCTTAATTAATAAGTGATATGCTTTAATATAAAATAGAAATTTTTAAAAATGAAATAAAGGATTTTTATGTGGTGTGACCAAGAAGTCATATGCCTTGGTTTAAAACTAGAGATTATAAAAATTAAAAGAACTTGTTATAAATTTACATATTCTAAAATAAAAAAAATAAAGAAGACTTCAATAATAAAATTTCATAATAATGTGTCATAGAGTCAACAAATCCCCTTGATATCATGCCATTTTCATTCTTTGTTGGTCCTTTATCATACATTCAAGGCTTGGCTCTCAAAATGATTTATGAAAAGTTGTTAATGTTGTAAGTATTAAATGGAAATTAGAGGAATGATTGAAGTGGTCTTATTGATTATTATAAATGGAATACTCCAAGTTGATAATGTAGAATGAATGATTGTAACTTCATGATGTGTGAAACCTACAAAACCATGAACTTCATGTCAATACAAAAGGAAATTACCATACAAACAACTAAAAATAAAATTCTAAAAGAACTATAGAAATTTAAAAAAATAAAAATACTAAGTGATGAGCAGAGGGTACCTCCTACACCTAACCATACGAATCACAAGCATTCATGTGTAATCTGGTCAAATTTTATGGATGGAACCAATGTAGCTTCTAGATTGTTAAGCATTGATTGACATCATTGTCTTCCCACTTGGACTAGTGGTAGCTTTGTCACGTATGGTTTAGTTTAGTGTGAGGCATATGATTATTGATGTTGTGCGACCCTTAAACTGACTAAATAATCATGTAGAAATTAATTATTTAATCTAATTAATAATAAAAAGATAAATCCTAAACTATCCTAAGGGTGATGAGTGTTTGTTCTTAGCTTGTTGTACATGTCCTAGACTCATGTACTCACTATTGGGATTACCAAGTATTATGCTAGTGGGCGAACTAAATAATAATGTTGCTGGGATTACCAAGCGAATACGTGTTTATGCTCAAAATTGGTCACACTCATTCTACCAACTAATTAATGGTGTAGAGAAATGTAAATGTTAACTAAGTACATAGAGAGTAAATTGCATTGAAAGTAAATCTATTCTAAGACTAAGTGCTACAATGGATATGAATATATCTCAATTTATTGTTGTTCATGGAATGTGTCTAAGTACAATGCCATTCGAATAAGACATTGTACAACTGACTCAAATCCACACTACAGGCCCTCATTGATTGTTTGCTAAGATTATGGAAGAAAATTGCAACGCATCTAGCTACATTACTGACCAAAATGGTACCAAATACATGGGTGAGTGCTCGCATATTTATAGGAAAGTATAGGCATTGGGTCAATAAAGATGTGTTAACGCATTTAGCTACATTGACGAGGATGCATCAACGAGGATGCATGGATGGGGCTATGTCAACTCATGTAAGATGTGTTGGCCATTAATGCATCTATGCATTTTCATCCATACATATGTGTCAACACATCTAAGATGTGTTGACAAAGCTTCATTGATAGGGATGCATCGATGAAGCTTCCTGATATATCACATCTCATCATACCTTCACAACTGACTAAAAGCTCATCTTCAAGTTATATATAACTCAACGAAGTTTCATTACAAGAATTGTCAGGTGACCAAGACGAGACTGGCTACCATTACAAAATTAGAGTGTTGTGTTACAAAATTTTATTCTAGTGGATGTATTACAAAATGACAAAATATTGGATAAACATCAAAGTTTCCAAAATTATAGAGGTTTTCAAAAATTTGCTAAAGATGAATCTTCTTATTGTTGATAGTGGTTGATGAGTGGTGAGGTACCCCTATGTCCAACCATAAGAATCACTAAGGCATTACGCATGATCTAGTTGAATTCCATGTACCTATAATTATATCATACACTAGTTTCTTCTAGTAAGTGAAATGACATTGAGAACATTCGTTGTCTTCCCAACTACACTTGTGAGGATTAAGGGTATGGTTTAAGTGTAATTGAGGTATGTGAATTTTTGTCATTTTATATTTTATGGATGTTATCACCTACAACAAGAATAAGGGTAGAGTAGATTGAAAACTAATGTCTATTACCTAGCTACCCTAAAACAAGTAACCATCCCATTTTCCTAAACACATTATGAACACATATAGCATTGCTAGGCTACCAAAAGTTAAGTGTTGCTAGGTTACCAAGTACTATATGAATACACAAAGTCGTCTTGCTTGTGTTCATTAACTGTTGAAAATAAATTGTTGAATCAAATGTATTAAAGTAAAAAACAAGAAAGTAAAATGCAATAAAGAAAATGTTAAGCTATTCTCAGTGTTGCAAGGATTGTTAAAAGATTTCATTTTATTTTTGTCACACTACTACACTCAGGTACATCATTGCTGTGACAAAGAATCGTACATGCTTTAGACTCCTTCTATGGGAACTTAGGAAATATTCTAACTCTGAGGAAAATAAATTGTAAAAGCTTCACTACCTTGCTTGAAAACTAAAACTAAAACTTCAAAGCTAACTCAAAATGGGAGCCTACATGTGGTATTTATAGACTTGGGGAATATACCCCAACATTAGATATCTGATGTTAGATCTAGGCCCTGATGTCATGGCCAACACAAAATGGTGATTCATCATACCCCCACAACTGAATGAAAACTCATCCACGAGTGAAAAAGAGGAGGAACAAGTTTTTTACAACACAATATATTGGGTAGGTATGGGATTATTAACTGACATCATAAATTGACTCAAAAGAAATAGACATATAGACTCTAAGTGCCCAAGTGTACAAAATTACAATTTTTACAACATTGTGTGTTCATGAGAAGAGTGAACACCCTGGAGAATATTGACATCCAACACCTCTTAGCAGCAAAAGAATGAGAGAGAGAAAAAAGAAAAGATCCAACTATCATGAATGGTCCTCATTGTGTGGTACTACTACATCATCCTTGGTGAAAATAGTCCCACTTCTAGTCCATGCTTCACACTGCAATCACAATAGAATCATGAATTAGTATGCAATGTGTAACACATATTTGTTAAATGCCTTGTCTCATCACTGGTTACACTGAGCTAGGTTGTGATTGTGGTTGATTGGTTCCTTGAGTAGTGTTAGCAGGAAGGCTAATAGATAGGGTTAATTAAATTAAGCAGTTCATTAAGTTTGAAAAAGTTTAATGCAAGGGAATGTTTGAATAGGGTATAAGAATTCACAACAATGAAAGGAAGAATTCACTAAAAAATATTGTGAAGATGTGTATAATTGGATGACATTGATGGGATAAACAAAAAGAATTTAATTGTTAAAATGTCTATGGGTAAATAACTTAACTAATTTAACCAAAAGATATGCAAGTGGGTCCTCCACAAAGCAGGCACAGGCTTTTTATGCCCTTGAATAACTTCAAACTAAAGAGTCTGTGGGCTTCATGGATGATTAATGGTTACAAAAGTTAAGTACAAAACCTAAAATAAACTAACTAAGAATTCTGACACATTAAACTAGGACATTGAACCAAAACATAAAACTAGCAGTGAGGTGGAACATGAAAAACATAGATAGATAAGAGAGAGAGAGAGAGAGAGAGAGAGGAATGGAGTTCCTAATTATAGTCACATGAAGTCCTTATCAATTTTGTGGTTAAATGACTTGATAGGATCCATCTTTAGTCCAGACCAAAACCAACCACATTCAGTGACTTCACATCGACATTCTAAGACTAATCCATCCCCTGAGACACAAGAGTGCTCCTATAGCACAACCACCATTCCAAAGTAGAGAAGAAGTAGGAAGTGAAGAAGGGCCTTAGTTAAAGGAGACAAGTCCCATAACTAGTGCTTGTAGCCCATTTATTCTAAGGGGTGTGCTTTAAATTCCCATTGTGTTTTTTTCTTTTCATTTTTTTTGAAATAGGAATAACACCATGGAAAGACACATGAATTTATTTTATCCAAGGGATGTGGTTTGAACTCTCATCATTTTTTTTGATGAGAACCACACAATGCAAGGGCTTATTCAACTTCTTTTATTAATTGGCACATAACGGTAAGAAATTCATGGAAACACACATGCACCCAAGCAAACAGAAAAGCACAAAGAATATCGAATCCCCTTAAAGCCACACCCTGTTCAAACCTTTGAATCTTTCCTAATTTTGGAAAGTAGCAAAGTCACAAATTTATTAAAGTTTGATTAATGAAAAAAAAGGACTGCATGTTCCCAAAACAAGGAAAATCATAGAGTGTGTGGATGGGTAGATGTTGTGGACTCACTGCATGTTACATGAAAAAGAAACGATGTCCTAATTATTCATAATGAAATTCAAAGCCAGAAACCAAACACCAACAATCAAATAACAAAAATAGTACATACCACCATCAAGTACGCATTACCAATGTACTTGACACTTATTAACAAAAAGTTAGAAAATTATACCAAATAAAAGGAAATATAGAAGAAAGTGTAAATTATTCAAGAAATATCAAATGTACTAATGATGGTGTAAAAGAAAAATTAGAAAAGATTAATAACATAAAAACAAAAAGATGTAGAAAAACAGAACATGTAAAAGAAAAAGTTGTAAAATAAAAAATATGTAAAACAAAAAAGTTGAAAAATTGAGGAGCTATTTGAATGATTAGCATAGTTGGTCATCTCCCCCACAACTAAGTTGAAAAAAGGAGATCCTAAATATGGAGTGTGGTTGTCCATCAGATGAGGTGCTTGTTGTGTTATCTAGCATATGCTAATGGAAAGGTTTAATTTGTTGGATGTTGACCAGCTATTTCTTGTTTAGGCTCTCAGGTTCATAGATCATCATGGCCCTTGAAGAAAAAGTTTTATAAATGATGTAAGGTCCTTCCCACAATGTTTGGAACTTAGTTCATTGTGGTACATGTGTGGCGTTCTAGTAAAGAACTTTGTCTCCTGGTTAAAATTTGACTTTTTTAATTTTCAGGTTATGACACTTTTTGTTATAGACCTTGTGCAACTTGTTAGATGATAAGGCTACTAATCATTTTTCATCTAGCAGGTTGAGATTCATTAATCTTTATTTTTGGGCTAGACTTAAGTCAAGCTCAAGGTCACAAACTATTGAAAGTGTACAGAGTTTAGATTGAATAGGAAGTGTTGGTAGTTTGCCATACATAATCTCATATGGAGAGTAGCTTACAGAAAGTTTCCAAGTTGAGCGAAAGGCCCAAAGGACATCATTCAGTTTTGTATTCTAGTCCTTCCTATACTTGCTAATAGTTCTTGTTAGTATTCTTGTGATTTCTCTATTGGTGACCATTAAGTTGGGGATGGTAAGGTATTGTGAGTTTGTGTTCAACCCCTAAGTGTTGCATAAGCGTTTGAAAAGTAGTGCTTGTAAAATGAGTTCCATTGTTAGAAATTAATGCATGTGGCACACGAAACCTATTTACAATGTTTAGTAGAGGATGTACAGTTGATGATGGTTGCTGCTTCTACCCATTTTGTACAATAGTCAACAATGACTATGATGTATGCCTTTTCATTTAACATGGGCATGATGGAACCCATGAAATCAATGCCCCAGATGTTGAATGGTTCTAATGGTTGAATTCATTATTGAGGTCCCTCCATTCAAGTAGTTATTCCACCATCTTGTTGGCAACATTCACAAGAGCAGATGAACTAGTGAGCATCCCTAAAGGGTGTTGGCCAGTAGTATTCTACCATTAGGATTTTAATAGTCATGCATCTCCTAGCATAATGTCCTCCACAAGGACCTTCATGAGTATCTTGAAGAATGCACAATTAATCAACATCAGGAACATACTAGTGAACTAGGCCATCAGTGCACACCTTGTAGAGGTGTTTGTTGATCTCCATGAAGTGCTTTACCTAGTGAGGAAACTATTGTTTCCTCTAGTGGTCCAACCCTTGTGGCATCTCTTGAGTGAGAAGATATGTGAGAATGTTATCATATCATTTTGGCTCATTGGACATTTGTTCAGTTATAGCCCTAGCAAAGAGGAGTTCATCAAGAAATGTATCAGATAATGGGCTTTTGTCCTCTTTGTTATTCCATCACAACTAAGACAAGTGATTAGCGACCACATTCTTAGTGTCCTTTCGATCTACCATTATAAGATCAAATTCCTACAAAATCACCCGCCACCATATAACACAGGGGCTCACCGTTGGCTTGTTCATTAGGAAGTAGATGGTACTATGATCAGTGTGCACAAACACCTTCTATCCAAGCACATAATGCCTAAACTTCTCTAGAGCAAACACCACTACCATCAATTCTTTTTCTGTAATGATGTAGTTCAATTGTGCACCCACAATACTTTGGCTAGTGCAGTGGATGTAGTATGGACGTTTCTTATCATCTAACTACATTAGCACAACTCCTAAAGCATAATTCGATGCATCTATCATGATATGAAATAACATGGACGAATTAGGTGCTTGTAGAATTGGAGTTTCCACAAGCCTTTCTTTCAATTATTGGAACACTTTTTCACATTCCAGGGTCTAGACAAAAGAAGCATCTTTCTTTGTTAGCTTGACCAATGGTTTTGCAATCTTAGAGAAATTCTCTATGAATCACTAATAGTAGCCATTATGTCCAAGGAATGATTAAAAATTTTTAACTATTTCTAGTCAATGGGTTATTCCTTGGATGATCCTTATTTTTTCAAGGTCCACCTCAATTCCTAGTTGCAAGATTTTGTACCCCAACACAATGCCCTACTAAGCCATGAGGTGACTTTTCTACCAATTGAGCCACAAGTTGGTTGCAACATACCATTTTAACACTTGCTCAAGGAGGTCCAAGGCTTGCTCAAATGTATCTCCATAGGTGAAGAAGTCATCTATGAATATTTCTACATGACTAATGATTTACTATTGAAAGATGCTCAAGACCAAGTGTTGAAATGTGGACAGAGCAATGCATAGACCAAATGACATCTTCCAATATGCAAAAGTCCCCTAACGACTCGTGAATGTTATCTTTGCTTAGTCCTTTGATGTAATTTGAATTTGGTTATAGCTATAGCAGTAATGCCCTGATATTGTGTCTATCATCTGGTCAACAAATGGCAACAAAAAATTATCCTTGAATGTTGCCATATTCAGCAGCCTGAAATCGATGCAAAGCCACCACTTTCCACCTTTCTTTGTCACAATTACAAGTGGACTAACCCTGCCTTGAGGAGTTGCTCGATTTTCTCCTTGACAATTTGCTTTAATTTGGGGTTCAACCACCTCTATGGCTATCATTTTGGCTTCATCGCTAGGTCAGTGTAAATGTGATGCTAGCATATCTTAGGATCAATCCCTATGAGTTTAAGATATGACCAAGAAAAGGCTGCTAACCTTCTTTCAACTACTTTTAATAGCATCTATTTATGCTCTAGTGCAAGTCTTGTATTCATGATAACCAGCTTCTTATTCTTCAAAAATACATATTCCATTTTAGTCGATAACATTATGAGTTCAAGGGGTTGTTGCTTGAAGCTATTAGAAATTTACAACTCTTCCCAATAGGAATCATTGTTTGTATCATTAGAGAGTGAGTGATGAACTTGCTCAAGTTCATCCATGCTTGTGACATATTCACATGTCAAGCTCTTAGTTGGTTTCATGCATAGTGTGCTACTTTCTAAATCAACGGTTAACCACTAGGTGCCCTCCTATTTTGTGGCTATTGCATATAGACACCTTTGAGTTTCTACTTTTGGCACACATTGTTTGCATGCAAAGATAGATACTTGCTTGATGGCCTAAAGCTTTTGCACACAATTACACCCTCTATCACTGTACACGATGCATGGAATTCTCTTCTTCTCAACCTTTCCAAATGCATTTTCTTTAGATATCTTTAGGAAAAGATCTCTAATGCTCATTCTTGCATCAATGCTGCTTGGCCATGCCCTTCTCATTATGATTAGAAAGTCCCCTTTGCAGTTCTCCACTTTGATTACCAGGAAGTCGATAGGATAAGACTACCCACAAATAGTGGTCATATTGTCTTCTACCAATCCCAATGGAATAGTGATGGACTAGTCTACCAATTCTAATCTAATGTTGCTCTTCTTGAGATAAGGTAGGTTCTAGGTAGTGTACATCTCATGAGAAATCAAATTAACTCTAGAACTTAAATCAAGAAGAGCCTTGCATGGTTCATTCCTAGTGATCTGCAAATACAATTGGATAATACACTTGTTGCTAGCAGAACCGCTTGAGATTACCTTGAGGGTTGGCTAATTTCTTGAGAAGGTTTACTACATGGATCCAATCAAACACAGTGTGAGTAAGCATTACAATAGGGATTCTTGGTAGAGTTTGGTTTGAAGGAGACCTGAAGAAATTTGATATTGAGAAAGATGTAGGAGCAAGGTTGTTAACCGCAGGTATATGTAAAGGCTTAAGTGGATTGCGAGGTTGAAAGAAATGTCTTTTCTTTGATTAGGCATTTAACTCATTTGATTGATGATTTGGTTGTAGATTAACAACCCTCGTAGCATTGCGTTATTGTGGTTGAGCAAGCAGTTCACCTTGCATTGGTGGAATAGGTGGTAGCTGTGCAACTGGAGGAGGAGTGTGTGCAGGGACAGGAAGAGGATAAGGATAGGAGATAGCATCCCTTCTTTCATGTGGAAAAGGAGTTTGATAGTAATCAAAAGGGTGGTAGTAAGGCTGAATATTAGAAATGTGACTGAAAGAGTCACATGAAGACATGGGTTGCTGCACGTGGTAACCATATGAATCAAGCTGCTAGTAAGGGTATTGTTTCCTTGGTGGTGAAAACACCCATGATTGTGGTTACTACCATTGCTGGTACTATTCATACAGTTGTAGTGGAGATCTACTTAGATAATACAATTGTTGCTAGTGGAACTACCTGAGATTACCTTGAGGATAAGACAACCTTTTGGATGTTTTCCTTTGTGTAAGTATTGGATCTAAGACATACACCCTAGACTCTTGAAGATGTGACACAATGGGGCAAAATCCCTTAGGATGTTCATACTGGCAGACATCACATCCACGATAATCATCTAATTCATTGTTCGCAACCTCTTCTATTGTAGCAATTTTACTCTTACATTTGTAATATGCATGTTCAATTTCCTTGCGCCTCCTGCGCTCACGGTCACTACCTTCTTTTTTGGACTCTTTAGCGATTTTGAGGACAACTTGAAATTTGCTATTCATGGAGTCCCTTAACTGATCAACCTTGGCTATAAGTTCAGATTGGAATTGTTGAAGTGGTAAGGCTTTCGTAGGCATCCCCTCATGAAATATGGATTCATCGTCACTTTCACAGAATCGAACCTCCCTCTTGTAGATGGAAAGATCATGGTTGTACTACTCTACACTTTCTCTTTTTCTTAGTTCATCCTCCTCTTTGGAAACCTACTCTATTAACCTTTGTATCTTATGGGTAGTTAGTTTTGATAATCACTCTTAGGTATTAATACCAAGGGTTTATTGTTTCATTACAAAGCCTGTCTACAATGTGGTGAGGTTGAGCCAATTGAGAATAACCATGGCCAGGGCATTTATGCATCAAGGCATAGTATCGGCCAATGGTAGCATCCAAGGGTTTGTGTGTTCCTTGTTTTCACCCTTGAATTTGTTTCCTTAAGTTGAAAACCCTGGAGTACATTTGATTCTTATCATTAAACATCTCAAGCATGGTACTTTATCATCTGATAGATCTTAGTTCTAAGGACTAATACCAGTTCTCTAGTTCTTTGATGAGTCTTTGTGGGAAAAACTACAATTTCTACCACTCGTTCTCCATGTTTTATAAGGCACATGCATCTTGAAAATATTGAAGATGATTTTGCAAATTAGAGTTATATCCTCTTCAAATCAAGGAATATTGTTCATGTCTAGCTATTTGATTTGACTATCTTTCACATGTCTTATTGGGATTCTAACTACCTCTACAATGTTAAGCATACTTCGGGTAGAAAATAGAGGCTCATTGAGGCCTTGATCATGGTGCCTACAATGCCCTCTACTACCCCTTCATTCATGGTGATGTGCCTCTCTTGAACATCTATGCCCTTGATATTGTCTGTTCTGATGGTTCCTTTGGTTATTTTGATCTCATTGATCATTGTGCTCATTTTGATCACCTCCATCATGATCTTGCCTTTGCCTTCTACAGTCTCAGTCAAAGCTAGAGGAAGAAGAATATGATGAAGGGGAAGGGGAAGGAGAATTAGCACCATCCCAGTGCCTACTACTTCCTCTTTGACAATTATGACCATGATCATGATTGTGCTTCTTTTCAACATCCCTCTCTTGACTTGTCCCTCCAGATCCTTCTGTCATTGGATCCCTTGTTACTAGAATCATGATTGTGCACTATGGAGTGCATATTCTAGTTTTGATCTTGATTGTCAAATTTAAATAGAGGAGCATCATTTTATGGAAAATCCTTAGAGAAGGGTTCTCCACTAGCGTATTGGTACAACAAGAATGGAGGATCATTAAGTGCTTTTCCCTTCAAAAACTCATAGCGTTGTTCCAACTATCGATCCCGCAGGAGTTGTGCTTCTATGGAATGATAATCCTTGGAATTGACATCTTCCACATTATACTCCCCATGGCGATCTTGAAGATCACATCATGCAAGCATTTGATAGAGCATTACAAAAGTAGCATAATTAGGTAGCTACACAATGTTGCCCTCCATGTCACATCACCTTAGCTATTCATCTTGGTGTAGGATGAAGGTGAAGTTTGGCACATACTCATTAGGGTGAATATATATGATTCAATACTATTGAGGCTTTGTCGAATGAACATTATTAGCCTTGAGTGGAGAAGCACTCCTATGAGAAGAAGACAATTTCAATTAGCAAAATAAAAATCATAGTATGCTTTGAGAATTTGTTGTAGAAATTGTGAAATAAGATATGACTCTTAGGTTCATTCTAATGATTGAAATAATTTTCACAAGGTCCTAGATAGTGCATAAAATAACAAAAATTTCCTTAGTAATGGCGCCAATGATGAGTGATAAGGTACCCCTACGCCCAACCATATAAATCACTAAGGAATTTGTGCAATCCAGTCAAATTTCATGGACCTATAGTTATCTCATACAGTAGTTTCTTCTAGGAAGGGAAACGATGTTAAGAACATTTGTTGTCTTCCCAACTACACTTGTGAGGCTCAAGGGTATGGTTTAAGTGTAATTGAGGTATATGAATATTTTTCGTTTTATATTTTATGGATGTAATCACTTACAACAAGAATAAGGGTAGAGCAGATTGAAAACTAATGTCTATTGCCTAGCTAGCCTAACACAAGTAACCACCCCACTTTCTTGAACACATATATCACTACTGGACTACCAAATGTAAAGCATTGCTAGGTTACCAAGTACTATATGAATGCTCAAAGTGGTCATGCTTGTGTTCATTAACTGCTAAAAATAAATTGCTGAATCAAATGCATTAAAGTAAAGAACAAGAAAGTAAAATGTAACAAAAAAATAAAAAGCTATTCTTAGTGCTACAAGGATTGAAAAAAGAGTTCATTTTATTTTCATCATACTACTGTGCTCAGGTACATTAGTGCTCAAATAAAGAATTGTATACACTTTAGACTCCTTCTATAGGCCCTTAGAAAATATTCTAACTCTAAGGAAAATAAACTACAACAACTCACTACCTTGCTTGAAAACTAAAACTAAAACTTCAAAACTAACTTAAAACAAGAGCCCAGGTGTGGTATTTATAGACTTGGGAAATATACCCTAACATCAGATATTCAACATCGAATCCAAGCCCTGACATCACATACGCGACATCGTAGCATACAAAATAGTGATTCATCAATGGTGGTAGACTTCCCAACCTTGATTGTTATTTTTATGCTTCTCTTCTATGTAGAACATTTTTGAGGGGTGGACCAAAATTTCTCCTCACAATTTGATGGGTATGTTCTACTATTTTTTCATGGGCATATCCTCTATTATTCTCCTCTTAGCTTCATTTCATTTTCTTTTTACAGGACCTTCAACCTCAGGGATTTGATTTAGCATCATCTAAAATCACCAAAGGGTCAACATTAGTTTTGATAATTTTTCATTAATGATTAACCCTTTCTAAACCCTTAGTTAGCTCAAAATTCAAAAAAAATTTAGCATGAAAGCTCAAGAGTATTTCATAATCATGTTTCCAAAGGCTCTAAGATAACTAACATCATCAAGTTGTTAAAGTTATTTTGATTATTTTTACTATTAGCTACCGTAATATTAAAAAATGGTGCATTAAAAAAATTTCAAAAAGTACATCCTTAACCCCTCCACTATAAATAAGCTTAACTCTATAAGTGCTCATGTTTTTGAACAATTAAAATTAAAGGTTTGGTTCAAAAGATGGCTAGGAAATTATGAATTTAGAGAAAATTTTGATATAAAAGCATTAAAGATAACTTGAGATTGATGAGAAGTTGATTGCAAAATCATGCATAAATTCAAAAAATTAATCAATGATGTTCTTTGAGATGTGAGGTTTGGCTTAGAGTCATGATCAACAAGAGTTATGTAAGTGGGTCTTTCCCAAAGTAGGCTCCTACCATGATGCCCTTTCATAATCACTTCTATAGATGTTCGTGGGAACCTTAGAAGAATGTTGATCATGCTTTTCTTCAAAACAACACACAATTGCATTTGTTAGGATCCTGTACTATACTATACAAAATCATTACACCCATAATTGCATGTAGTGAGGTGAATAATGGGATGAGTAGGGATTATAGAGTTTAGGATGTAAGGTACTTAACCATGTCCACAATAGGTTCTTATGTCAATTGTGATTAAAATGACCATCACACTTATATGTCTAAGTTTCAAACTAAGTCCATACCATTGATAGTCCCCTCACATTGATGAGTTCCTACCTACCTACCATCATGAGTCCAAAAAAGACCATAGAGAACAAACATCACTCAAAAAAGAGAAGAAAGGATAAGAAGGAAGGAAGGAAGGGCCTTAGTTAGAGGGATGCCTTCAATCATGGGTAACATGTCTTTCTAGCCCCATAACTAGTACATGTAGCTCAGTATTATGTCTAATGGATGTGCTTTAAATTCTTGTTATTCTCTCTCTCTCTATCTTCTTGTTTTTTTCCTTTCTTTCTCTCCTTTTTTTATGGAAATCACACCATGCAAAGACATGCTTCTTGTTTATTAGTCAATGATAGGAGTGGTGCTATGTTCCTAGAGGATTCATAAGAAGGAAGTCAAGAAGAGAACCCATAAATCCCGTTAAGATCACACCCTTTTCTATTTCCTCTTGGTCTTTCCCCCTTTCTTCAAGGCATAATGATGAGTAAATTTTTAGTTTGATGTACAAAGAATCGTATTACTTTCATGATAAAGACCTTTTATTTAGAGAACTAGAGGGATGGATGATGTGGTCTCACTACTTTACACAATTATTTGCCCAATCATTTTGATACCATAAGACAAAGATCCAACACATGGTGTTAACTTTTGCATCATGATTGACAATATTTATATTAATAAAGACATAGTAGACATTCATAAAACATAAGGAAAATGACTTAATAACAAAGAAAATTATAAAGAAAAGAAAAATAACAAGAAATAGAAATAATATTAAGAATTATAAAATTTTTGAAGACATAGAAAAAGGATAAAAAATTGTATAAAAAAATGAAAATGTTTTTATTAGTTCTTGATTCAAGATGGAGCATCTCACCCATGACTAAACTCATAGGCTAGCATTCAAAAAATGGACCACATACTTCCTTGGATATACACCATAAGTTTTCCATTTTTATCTTTAATGATTTAATTTTTCACTTGGTAGCACAATTAACAGTGATGATTATTACATTTCAATCATTTGGATACATATATTTAGTTGGACTATAAAATATTTTCTTTTTAAGAGATCCACACATGTTTCCTTGTTTATTTTCTATTTTAGTTCTTGTGTCTCATTGTTTAACATCTTATTTTGGTGTATAGTCAGAGTGTAATATGTTCTTCTCTAAGTTCTCTGTTCGATTCATTTTCTTAAGACAAGAACTAATAATGGGTTGGATGTTTCCATGCTTCTTTTGAATGGTTTTATATTCTTATTTTTTAGCCACTAGGTGTCTTTTAGTTTAGAAACTATTGTGTGGACTTGGTTTTGCACACATACTTGTTTCTTAATTTTTTTATGGGTTGGTATATGGATCGTGTTAATACTTTGAGCTTTTGGCCCACAACTACATCCTTTATCATTATTAGTAATGTATGGAATTTTCTATCATTCTAGGATGATAGGTTCATCTTTTATGTTTTGTGTCAAAGTGTTAATGGTGGTTGGCAATTTTGTAGGATTAGGAGACATTGTTTTCTTAAGGAAAGGGGTTGCACCAAATTGTCCTTATGTTAGTTCTAATGAGCTAGTAGGTCTACTAGTTTTATCCATATCTGTGGAAACGATCCTAAAGAAAGGATGTTTTTGAGAATTTTGCTAAGATATGCTAACATTATCATTCACTTGTATGTTCATGGCATAAGTGGTGTTCTTTTTTTGAGACTATGATGTCAATCCTTCATGCATTGTTTGTAGTGACATATGTTGGAGGGAAGTATGAGAGTATTGAGGATGTGATGGATGATAAGAGGTGCAAAATGGTGATCCCACAGAAGATGTTGTAGGTTAATGATATTTAGAAGAGTAGTAGTATTGATTTGAGGCAGAGGAAGTAGAAAAATTTGGAAGAATAGGTTGTTGAACATAGTATCCATAAGGGTTAGGCTAGCAATAAGGGTATTTTTGGTTTGTTGATGGCATCCCCCACGATTGTGGATTTTGCCACTGTGGTTGATAGTAGTTTTGAGGTTGATAAGAAGTCCCATTGGGATAGTACTATTGGTTGTAGGAATGTCTATAAATACCTTATGGATAAGGTAATCTCCTAAGAATTTGCTTTTCTACAAACTTAGGATTTAAAGCAAAAGCCCTAAACTCTTGGAGATGTAACATAAATAGGTAATAGCCCTTTAGATGTTCATATTGGCAGATGTCACATCTATCATCCTCTTCTATATATGAGTCTATAGCCTCTTCTACCACAACTATCTTTCCTTTTTGTCAATAAGTATCCTTACCTATTTCCATGTTCTTTTCCCTCTTCTTATTTTGATCACTTAAAATCTTTTTTGCTTTATCTTTTTCTCTATTATTTTCAAGTTGGTTGTAACTTTTTCATTCATCAACTTCCACATCTCATCTACCCTTGCTTTAATCTCAACTATAGACTTTTGTATTGGCAAGGTATTGTCTAAAAGCAACTCATCAATTTCTTGATCATAAATAGAAACCTCATTCTTTTGAAGGGTTGGGTATGAGTTATATTGCTCTACATTCTCCCTTTTACATATCTCTCCTTCTTCTTTTTCCATATGTTCTGTTAGCCTTTGTATCTAATGAGCTCTTAGTTCTAATAATCATCCTTAGGCATAGATCCCAAGGGTCTCCCTTGTTTTGTTACGAAGCCCATCTATGATGTGGAGAAGCTACTCCTTTAAGAAAAACCATGGCTTGGACATCTATGTGGTCAAGAATAGTATCTGTCCAAGGCTATGTCCAAGGATTCATGATTTTCTTGCTTCCACCCTTGGATTTGTTTTCTTAGATTGGACACTCTTTCATAGGTTTGGTATTTTTCATTGAAGAGCTTAAGCATTGTGGATCACTAGTGGGTTGAATCTGGTTCCAATGATGTATACCAACTTTCAGCTTCTTTGATTAGTGTCCAAGAAAAGAGCTTAAGCTTTTGCCATCTACTTTCAATGTTTTGCAAGGTACATGCATCACGAAAGGCTTATAAATGATGTTGTTGATTGGAATTATATCTTTTCTTAAATTTAGGAATGTTATTGATATCAAGCCATTTGATGTAGCTTTTCCTTTGATGCCTATAAGGTATTTGAACTATCTTTCTAATTTGTATCATGCTCTTAGTAGCCAACAAGGATTCATTTTCATTAGACATGTCATGGTGATAATCTCAATTTCTATTTATCTAATAGTAATGATCTCGTCCATGCTCACTTTGATGTCTTTCATCTTGCCTTTGTGTTCTATTTCTATCTCCATCTTGATCCCTTAGTGAAGCTTTATCTCTATACCCACATTCATCTTTGTTAGAACTAGATGTTAAAGATGAAGAGGAAGATGACAAACTAGGAGAATTACCATGGCTTCTATATCTTCCCCTATGGTCCCTTGATTTATCTCTTCTAGGTTTGGAGAAGATCCTAGGCCTTGAGGCCCTCCTTGTTCTAGAACTTGTTCCATTTCCTCGAGGGTTGTCTACATCAGTTGAATGTAGTCTTTGAATGTAGGAAGGGTCTAAATGAACATATGAGATCCCTACATTTAGTAATTTTCTCCAATTCTCTTCAATATAGATCCTATCATTTTTCCTACTAGTGTTATCATCATGTGATGGGTTATCAATTCTATGTGAAGGAGACATATTTTTAATTAATAATGTGTGTGACTTAAAATATTAATAATTTCAAAATGATAAATTGTTAATACTTTTACAGCAATTGTTTATAATATAACTAATCTAGATAACTAGCACCATTCCCGACAATAGCACCAATGATGAGCAGTGGGTAACTCTTATGCCCAACCATAAAAATCACAAGTGTTCACACACAATTCGATCAAATTTCTTGGATGGAACTAGTGTGCCATCTAGATTGTTAAGTATTGATTGTAGGTCATTGTCTTCCCACTTAGACTAGTGGTAGCTTTTTCAGGTATAGTTTCGTCTAGAGTAAGGCATATGATTATTGATGTTGTGTGGCCCTTAAACTAACTAAATAATGATGTAGAAATTAATTATTTAATCTAATCAATAATAAGAAGATAAATCCTAAACTATCCTAAGGCCGATGAATGTCTATTCCTAGCTTGTCATACACATCCTAAACTCACATACCCACTTTTGGAATTACCAAGTGTTATGCTATTAAGTGAACCAAGCAATAACATTGATGGGATTACCAAGAGAATACATGTTTACACTAAAAAATGGTCATGCTCATTCCACCAACTAATTAATCATGCATAGAAATGTAACTGTTAACTAAGTACATAGAAAGTAAACTACATTAAAATTAAATCTATTCTGAGTCAAAGTGCTACAATGAATATGAGTTAATCCCAATCTTATTGTTGTTCATGGAATGTGTCTAGGTATAATTCCACTCGAATAAGACACCATACAATTGATTCAAATCCATACTATAAGCACTTACTCATTATTTGCTAAGATTACAAGAGAAAATTGCAAGAGTCTAGCTACACTCATGACCAACATGATGTCAAATACGTAGTGGGTGCTTGCATATTTATAGGTAAATCCAAGCATTACATCGATGGAGATGCATTAACGAATTTAGCTACATCAACAGCGATGCATCGATGAGGATGTGTCAACAAAGCTCTATCTACACATCTAAGATTTGTTGCCTATTAATGCATCTACGTGTCTTCATCCACACATGCTTCAACGCATCCAAGATGCATCAACGGGGATGCATCAACGAAGCTACCTGACATATCACATCTCATCACTAAGAAAATAAAAGGATTAAGAGATAGTAAAATATTAATTAATGAAAAAATATAAAGAAATAAAAAACGTTAAAAAGTTAAAAAAATCTTAAGAACTAGGAAAATTTCAACTTATTAACTCTTCTCAATAAAGTACATCTTGCTTATGGCTATGTTTATCTTACATTAATTCATTCTCTTATTTTCTATTTTGAGCAATTTGTATTTTTGTTTAGTAATTAGTTTAGTATTGATAATGATAGCTTTATCATTTTCTAGATCTACATATTTTAATAAATTAGAAAGTACTTTTGTTTTAACATGTTTTATCACATTTTCTTTTCAAATTTCAGTTTGTTCCCAATCAATACATATTTCTTGTATGTAAATGGATTGGAGAACCTTCTTTTGTAGGCTTTCTAATTAATCAATTTCTTTGATGTAGGAAATAACTTGTTTAGAAAATTCCATGTATATGTTAGACATTTTATCTTCTTCAATTAGCCAATTTTCATCCTTCTATTTAGTAGCTATTGTGTATGCATACTACTGCACACACTACAATTCTTCACATCTACTATATGCTACTAGTAGAATAGTTGCTTTTACCTTCCAAGTCTCTACATGTACATATATCCTTTTTTATTAATGATAATGCATGGACCTTACTTCATCTCCATAATACCATTTTTATTCTCCTTTCTTCTTGCTAACAGCTAAATAGAATTATGCATCAATCGACATNACATCTACTATATGCTACTAGTAGAATAGTTGCTTTTACCTTCCAAGTCTCTACATGTACATACATCCATTTTTATTAACAATAATTCATGAACCTTAACTTATCCCCATAATACCATGTTTATCCTCCTTTCTCCTTGCTAACACCTAACTAGAATTATGCATCCATCTACACCTTTCATTCTTCAAGCATCTTCAATAATGATGTTGAAGATCCATGCCATAGGTAATAGTGGTAGTACTTGGCATCTCCATGTGATGAACACTTGATGATTTGATTAATGTAATAAAATTATTATTTATGGTATTTATAAAATTCTATGCTTTGAAGGTGGACTTCATCATCATCATTATTCTAGCCTAATCATAGCTCCAAATGTGGATGGGATTGAACAAAAACTACATTTAAAACTAAAAATACAATTTCCCACAATTTACCTAGCTAGTTGCAACATGTTTAAATTTATTGCTTTATGCCTTAGTCACTATAGCTCTAGATATCTACTTTATAATAGAGAATAATTAATAAAATTAGACAAGTAGTTGACTACATCACATATCTAAATTAGGGATTAAGTACACTTCACCATCCAAGATCCTCATATGGTAAGCACATTTTTCATAGAAATATAGTTATTTGAAATCATATATAATATATTTTATATTCACACAAAAAAAATATTGAAAATGATAAGTTAATAATTTATTTAATTTTACCCTAATTCTTTAGCTTATTCCTTAATCATGAATTTTAGTTGAAATCAAGACATTTAATTTATAACCTTACCACTTAAAATTCAAAGCCTTCTAAATTATACATCATCAATATATGATATAATTTTCCAATAATTAATTTGGATTTTTAATGTAAGTACTTGGATATTCACTAGTGTCATAACTTTAGTAATAAGTCATGCTTTTTATATAATGTCCAAGCATCTTTAAACCATACTTTTCTAACTCATATAGCATCCCAATAATATAATGTACATTCACATTCTCTTTCCTCATTTCAAGTATTTTTTCATGATAATTATCAAGTCTCAATGTATGCACTAAAACTCATGATAAAATCAAAGCATAAGAAAACTCTATTCAATAACTAAATAGCTTTAAATAATTAGAACAATATTTTATATTGAGAAATAACTTGTCTTCCATGGTAAAACTAATAATTGATTCAAGATACTTTAATTATTACAATAAAGTCATTATCTAGGGATTCCACTAATAGAAATAAGTTAATGTAATTGATAATTACCTATTTTATTCAAAGAACCTTTAAAATATTTATACTTTGGTTTTTGGAAATTGATGATTAGCGAGATACCCCTTCGTCCAACCATACGAATACAAGCTTTCACGTGCGATTCAGTCGAACTCTGAGGATTAAGTGCTTATGTGCCTACACAGAATAAGGATGAGTTATGTAGTTGTTGTCTTCCCAAGCTTACTTGTAAGGCATAATTGTATGGTTAATTAAACTTGAGGTGTATGATTTTTTATGTTTTTTCTTTTATATTTTCTACCCTGGTCTCCTAAGTGTGTGCAATGAAAAGATTTAATTAACTAATGGGTTTTGTAACTCTAATATGAATCAAATCCTATCACCAGCATCTATTCCCACTCTTCGGACACATGTTGAACCAGTGTAACACTACTGGGATTACCAAACGCTAGTCGTTATTGAGTTACCAAGTGTTCCATGTATGCTCGAAGTGGTTGTGCTGAGTGTGCTAATTCATTGATAATTGATGATTATTAATTCTATGGGAATAACATTAATTAACTATTTAAAGCATCAAATAATAGTAAACAACATTAAATGCAATAATTAAGCTATTCTGAATGTTACAAGGTTTATCACAAAGTTCTTNCCCCCCCCCCAAGACCAAGTTCCCTATCTCTTATTTATAGCCAATGAGATATGCTTTGACATCGCGTGTCTGATGTCGCTTGACCCATCCAATATCACGTATTAAATATTGAGGATCCGATATCATGGGTCTGATATCGGGTCACTTATTTGGTGACTCATCATACCCCCATGATTGAATAAAAACTCATCCTCAAGTTCCTTACAAAATATTGGGAAGGTATGGGGTTATTGACTAAACAACAACTAACGATGACATGGAATGACAGACTCAAAGTGCCTAGTGAATGGATTGACAATATATTACAACATTGGTGTTCATAACGATTGTGGTGAACACTATACATAGATGACATCCAGTCCATCATTTGACAGCTTGAAGAGAGAGAGAGAAAAAATGAGGTGCATTACTGCCGATGTCAAAAATGTGCACACCGTTGTTCATCCATGGCCACACGACTCAGCTTATTCCTTTCATAAATGCTCTTGCTCCAATCCATCCTGAGTGCTCCTTCCTATTCCAATCCATTGTTCATGTGATCATCATCTACACAGACAATACAATCATGAATTAGCAAGGATAGATAAGATATAATACAGTTGATACCTTTCCTTGATATGAAGTACATTGGCTAGGTTGTGGGTATGGTAGATACTGGGTTAGAGGTTTGTAACTGATAACTACCTAAGGTGTAGGGGTGAGATAAGTAATGGAATGAAAATTTTGGGACAGGCCCCCACGACTAAGAGTGAACCTTCGGTAGAAATAGGATGGAAAATGAAAGAAAAAGAAAGGTAAGAGAAATAACAACAATGAAGCCAATAAAAATTCATAAAAGGGGAGAGAAAAAAATGGATGCCATGGATAGGGTGAAATGAGAAATAGTTTATTGCAAGAAATGTTTAAGGGAAAGAACTTAACAATTGCTCCAAAAAAGGAATGCTAGTGGGTCCTCCCAAAGCAGGCTCATGCCCTTTATGCCCTGACAAACCCACAAACCAAAGAGTCCATAGGCTTTAGTAATGACATATGGAGACAATAGTTAAGAATTCACACACAAGAATTTACCAAAGAATAACAATGCACCAACCAAGATATAGACTAATCATAAAACCAGCAATGAGGTAGAATACGAGAAGCAAGATGGAAGAGAAGAGAGAATGGAATGGAATCCTGAAATCAAGGTTGTGCAAAGTCTCTTGTGTATTATGTGGTTAAGGTGACTTAATAAAATTCAGTCCAAATCTAGATTAAAACTAACCACATCCAGTGACCTCGCATCAACACACTTGACCAACCCATCCTCCTGAAGCAACAAGAATGCTTTCACAAAGCAACCACCATTCAAAAAATAGAAGAATAGAGAAATAGAAAGTGAGAAAGGGCCTTAGTTAGAGGGAACCTTTAGGCATGGGTAACATGTCTTTCCTGTGCCATAACCAGTGCTTGTAGCCCATATTCCTTTATTATGTCTAAGGGGTGTGCTTTGAAGTCCCATCCATTTTTTTAGTGAGAATTACACCATGCAAAGACTTATTTAATTTATTCAACTTTTTGATATCAGTCAACAACGGAATGGTGGAAATCCTATGAAAAACATCCAAGTACCCAAGAGAATAGTCAGCAAAATTTTTTTGAATCCCCTTGAAGTCACACCCTTTTTAATCCATTTGAATCTTTCCTTGGTTTGAAGAATACCAAGCCACAAATTCATTAATAGGTCTAATTAGAAAAAATGGATTGTACGCTTCCAAAACAAAGGAAGACCATAGAGTAAATGGATGAATGGATGATGTGGACTCATTACCTGTTTTATCAAAAGAAACCATATCCTAGTATTGGCATTAAAAGTCAAAGGTAAAAACCAAACATTAGCAATCAACACCATTATAGTGCAACCCACCATCATGAGCATTTACTATGTGACGAGTGAAAATAAATCATACAAAATATAATAGAAAAATAAATAGTAAAAATGTTAACAATGGTGTAAAACAAAAATAAGAAAAAATGAAAAATGTATAAAACAAAAATAAAAATAAAAGAAACTAAGGGCTTAGAATAATTACCATTGGTGGCCATCTCCCCCACTACTGAGTTGAAAGGAGGAGATCCAAAATAATGAGCAGGGCTATCCATCAATAGAGGTAGTGTTAATACTGGCCATTTTGGGCTCATGGAAAGGTTTGGTTTGCTAGATGTTGACCAATAATTTCTTATCTAGGCTTCCAGGTTTATAGATCATCATGGCCTTTGAAGGAAAATTTTCATGAATGATATAAGGTCCTTCCCACATCATTTGAAATTTAGTTCATTATGGCACATGTGTGGGATTCCAATAAGGAACCCTATCTCCTGGTTGATATTTGACTTTTCTAATTCTTAGGTCATGATGTCGTTTGTTGAAGGCCTTGTGTAGTTCATTGGATGATAGGGTGGCTAATTGGTTTTCATCTAGCAAGTCAAGATTCATTAGCCTTTCTTTTTATGCTAAACTAAGGTCAAGGTTAAGGTTACATGTTGTAGATAGTGTACGGAGCTCAGCTTGGATAGCAAGTGTTGGAAGTTTACTATACACTAACTCATAGGGAGAATAGCCTATAGGGAGTTTCCATGTGAAGCAATAGGCCCATAGAGCATCATTCAGTTTGGTGCTCTAGTCTTGCCTATATTTGTTAATGATTTGTGTCAAAAATTTTGTGATTTTCCTATTGGTGACTTTGACTTGACCATTCACTTGAGGATGATATGGTGTAGTCAGTTTATGCTCAACTCCTAAGCATTGCATCAACTTTTGAAAAGTCATGCCTGTAAAATGTGTATCATTATCAGAAATAAGTGCATGAGGCATGTCAAACTTTTTTACAATTTGTTGTTGAACAAATCGTGCAGTGGTAGATGATGTACAATTGGTAACGGTAGCTAGTTTTTCTGATTTTGCAAAATACTCAATAGCAACAACAATGTATGCTTTTTTATTGAACATTACTGTAATAGGCCCCATAAAATCAATACCCCATATGTTGAAGGGTTCTAAGGGTTGAATCCATTGTTGTGGACCCTCCATTTTAGCAATCATTCCCCCATTGCGTTGGCAGCACTCACAAGATTGGACAAAATGATGGGCATTCCAAAATAATGTAGGCTAATAAATCCTGTAAGAAAGATTTGAATGGCTATTCATCTCCCAGTGTAATGATCCCCACAAGGGCCCTCATGAGTGTCTTGGAGAACGTGCAATTAATCTACGTTGGGAACACACCATCGAACCAAGCCATCGAAACATACCTTGTAAAGGTGTCTATTGATTTCCATGAAATGTTTGACTCACTAGAGAAATTGTTGTTTCTTTTTAATGTCTAGCCCTTGTGGTGTTTCTTGTGTGAGAAGACAAGTAAAAATGCTACTATACCAATTTGTATCTGTGGATGATTGATTATTTATTACACTTGCAAAGAGGAGTTCATCAGGGAAGTAATCAAAAATTAGGTATTCATCCTCTTTGTTGTTCCATCGCAATCAAATTAAATGATTGGCAACAACATTCTCGGTGCCTCTACGATCTACTATTGTGAGATCAAACTCTTGCAAGATCACAAGCCATCACATGATGCAAGGGCTCACCATTGGTTTATTCATAAGAAAATGAGTCACACTATGATCTATATGTACAAATACCTTATAGCCTAATACATAGTGCCTAAATTTCTCTAGTACAAACACCACGACCATTAACTCTTTTTCTGTTGTGGTGTAGTTGAGTTGTGCACTAGCAATACTTCGACTTGCATAGTGAATGTAATAGAGATGTTTGTGCCCATCTAACTATGTAAGTATGACTCCTAAAGCAAAATTGGATGCATAAATCATTATATGGAATGAGTTTGACCAGTCAGGAGCTTGTAGAATGGGTGTTTCTATGAGCTTTTGCTTCAAGGTTTGGAAGGCTAACTCACATTCCTTGGTCCATTCAAAGGATATGTATTTTTTTGTTAATTCTACCAATGGTTTTGCAATATTTGAAAAGTTCTCAATGAATCATGTATAACATCCAGTATGCCCAAGGAATGATCAGACATCTTTTAGAGTTTCAAGTTGATGAATGATTCCCTGGATGACTTTAATTTTTTAGGATCTACCTCTATCCCTGTTTGAGAAATTTTATGCCCTAATATAATGCCCTCTTGGACCATTAAGTGGCTTTTTTTCCAATTGAGCCTTACACATCATTTCAGTACTTGCTCTAATTAGTCCAATGCTTATTCAAAGTTCACTCTATAGGTGGAGAAATCGTCCATAAAAACCTCCACACCATTCCCTATTTGCTACTGAAATATACTAAGAACCAGACATCGAAACATTACTAGAGCATTGCACAAGCCAAATGACATCTACCTATATGAAAATGTTCCCCAAGGACTCATGAATGTAGTTTTGGCTTCGTCTTCTAGTACTATTTGGATTTGATTGTATCCACTGTATCCAGAAAACTATAGTAACAATGCCTTGCAATGGTATCTAAGACTTGGTCAACGAATGGTAATGGAAAATAATATTTAAATGTTGCCATGTTTAGTAGCCTAAATTCTATACACACCCTCCATTTATCACCTTTTTAAGTACAATGACTAATGGACTAATCCATTCACTATCAGCAATGCGGTAGATGAACCCGGCCTTCAAAAGTTGTTCAATTTCTTTCTTAATTACTTGCTTAAGCTTTGGATTTAGTTGTCTTTGTGGTTGTCATTGAGGCTTCATAGAGGGGTCAGTGTAAATTCTATGTTGGCATATCCTAGGATCTATTTTATGTCACTGTATGCGATGCATGGAACTTTCTTCTTCTTGATATTCCCAAACACATTTTCTTTTAATATCTCTAAGGAAAGATCATGTATTCCTAGGCAAGCATTAATCGTACTTAGCCATACTCTTCCCGTTATGATTGGAAAGTCCCCCTTGTAGTTGTTAACTTGAATCACTAGGAAATCGGCTGGATACGACAACCCACAAATAGTGGTAATAATGTACTCCATTAGTCCCAATGGAACAGTGATGGATTGGTTGGCCAACTCTAAATGAATGTTACTCTTCTTTAGTAGAGGTAGGTGCTAGGCTTTATACATTTCTTGGGAGATCAAATTAATACCAAAACCTAAATCCAAAAGAGCTTTGCAAGGATCATTTCCAGTGATTTACAAATAAATAAGATGACTTCTAGGATCAGAGAATTTCCTAAGAAGATGGCCAACTTTAATCCAATCAATAATGATCTAGGTTAACATAATAGTGTGCATTGAGTGCAATTTTTGGTTCAAAGGAAACTCCAAAGATTCAAACGATAATAAGGAATTTGTATAATTAGGCACTTGTGGTTGTAAGGACTTGGTTAGATTATTGGTTCTAAAGAAAGGTCTCTTCTTTGATCGGTTGTCTGAACCAGCAATAGGTTGAAGATTGACAGCCCTTATAGTGTTACGTTTCTGCAATTGGGTAGGAAGCTTGCCCTGCATAGTTGGAGTAGATGGTAATGGAGTTGAGGGTGGAAGAGATGTAGACAGATGAGAAGGATAGTATGTATATGGAGCATCACCCTGAGAAAAAGAAGTTTTATTATACTCGGGGGTTTGGTAGTGAGGCTAAAGAGTGATGTAATGAGTAGATTCACGTGGAGAGATCGGTTACTGAATGTAATACCTATATGGGTTAGGTTGACGGTAAGGGTACTGTTGATGTGGTAGTGGCATTCCCCATGATTGTGGGTGTTGCCACTATTGATACTATTTGTTTGGTTTTGGTGGAGCTCCAGTCAGATAATATGTCAAGGGTAGGTGGAACTGCCTTGGGTTACCTTGAGGATAAGGTAACCTTCTAAGTGTTTGTTGTCTATTTAACTATGGGTTTAGTGCATACATCCTAGACTCTTGCAAATGTGACACTATTGGGAAACATCCTTTAGGATGGTCATATTGGCATATCTCACATCCACCATCATTGTCTATGTCTGAATCCACAACCTCTTCAATGACGGCAACCTTACCCTTACCCTTATTACATGCATACTCAACTTCTTTCTTTTTCCTTCTCTCTCAGTCACTACTTTATTCTCTAGACTCCTCTACTATTTTTAGGATAGTCTGAAATTTTTTTTCTAGGGAGTTCCACATTTGATCTACCTTTGTCGATACTTCTGATGTAAATTTTTGAATGGGCAAAGTCTTTCTAATCACAATCTCTTCAAGTGGTGACTCTTCTTCATCTTCACAAAATTTAATTTCCTTCTTTCGGAGGGAAGGATCTCTATTGTACTCCTATACACTTTCTCTTTTTCTCAACTCACCTTTCTCCTTAGCAACTTGCTCCAAAAATATTTGTATTTGATGGTCTCTAAGCTTGGATAGCCTTCCTTGAGTATAAGTCCCAAGGGTTCTTCGTGTTTCATACTTAAGCCCATCTATGAGATGGTGTAGTTGTTCCTTTTGCAAGTAACCATGGCTAGGGCAACAATGTAATAATGAATAATATTGGCCCATTGTAGCATCCAAGGGTTCGTGTCCTCCTTGTTTCCATCCTTGGATTTGCTTACGCAGGTTAGACACTAGGGAGTATGTTTGATACTTATTTTTGAATAGCTCCAACATGGTACTCCATTGATGAATGGATTCTAGTTTTAAGGATTGGTACCAGCTTTTTGCTTCCTTGATCAGTGTCTGTGGAAACAACTTTAGCTTTTGCCATTCATTTTCTATATTCTACAAGGCACATGCATCATGGAATGCTTGTAAATGGTTTTGAGGATCAGCATTGTATCCCCCTTCAAATCATGGGATGTTATTCATGTCTAGTTTTTTGATCCTACTATATTTCTGGTGCCTTGTTGGGATCCTAACAGCCTCTGTTATAATTAACATACTTTGGGTGGCGAGTAGGGGTTCGTCGTGATCATGCTACCTATGGTGTCTATGATGCCTATGCTATTCCCTACTCTCCCTTATTTCGTGATGTGTCTCTCTGGAATGCCCTCACCCCCTTTCTCTACTGTTTTGTCGATTATTTCTATTTTGCCTACCATTGTCCTCACAGTCTTACCCTTTGCGATTGCTTTTAGATCTCGAAAGAGAGGTGGAAGAAGATGATGAAGGTGAAGAGGAAGGAGGACCATTGCCATGATGGTGCTTTTCACCTTCTCTTCGGTGGTTGCAGCCTTGGTCACGATCACGATCAAAATTTCTGTCATTGTCATGTGTTCATGTTCCTTTTCTGGACCCTGGGTTATGAATAGTTGAGTGAATATTTTGATACTCAACTTTTGGACCGAAGTCAGGGAGAGGAACGTTGTTTTGTGGAAAACCTCCTAAGATAGGTTCATCACTGTTGTTTTTACTTAGGACATATGGGACATCCTGAGACCACTTCCCCTACACAGATTTGTAATGTCTCTCCTGTTGTAGATCCCTCTGACGTTGTGCCTTTGTGGGTCGATACTCTCTCGAATCTTGTTCATGCACAACATGCTCTGATTGTAAGTGTTGGATACTAATTCATGTGAGAGCACGAAGAAGCATGCTCAAGATTGAGCGATCGGGAGGTAGCACTATGTTACATTATAAATCACACCATCGCAGCTGTTCATCCTAGAGGAGGATAAAGGTAAAGCCTGGTACATACTCATCAGGATGAGCATATACCATGCAAAACTATTGGGGCACTAGCAGGTCATCATGTGCATCCCGCCTCCAATTGTTCATGGTATCAGACCTAGTCAGTGAAGCACTCTCATAAGAAGAAGGAGACATGATTGATTACTCAATGTGTAGTACTCTTTTCCAGTGATTGTAGGATAGCTAACTTTAAGGGTTTGTTTCAATGATGAAAAGATTTCCTAAGTTCTAATCAGCGCACAAACAACAAAATCCCGGGCAACGATGCCAATGATGAGCAGCTAGGTACCCCTAAGCCCAACCATATGAATATGAGCATTCACGCGCGATTTGGTCGAACTCTGAGGATTAAGTGCTTATGTGCCTATGCAGAATAAGGATGAGTTATGTAGTCGTTGTCTTCCCAAGCTTATTTGTAAGGCATAATTGTATGGTTAATTAAACTTGAGGGGTATGATTTTTATGTTTTTTCTTTTATATTTTCTACCCTGGTCTCCTAAGTGTGTGCAATGAAAAGATTTAATTAACTAATGGGTTTTGTAACTTTAATGTGAATCAAATCCTATCACCAACATTTGTTTCCACTCTCCGAACACATCTTGAACTAGTGTAACACTACTAGGATTACCAAACACTAGTCGTTATTGGGTTACCTAGTGTTCCACGTATGCTCAAAGTGGTCGTGTTAAGTGTGCTAATTCATTGATAATTGATAATTAATAATTCTATGAAAATAACATTAATTAACTACTGAAAGCATCAAATAACAATAAATAGCATCAAATGCAATAATTAAGCTATTCTGAATGTTGTAAGGTTTATCACAAAGTTCATCTTTATTTCTAGACACAAGGTGTGCTTAGGTACACAATGCTTGAATAAAGCTCCATTCACTCTATGAATCCTACTGCAGGCATTTAGAAATAATTCTAACTCTAAAATAGAAAAACTGCAAGAGTTTAGCTAAGGAACTAAAAAACTACCCCCCAAGACCAAGCACCCCTATCTCTTATTTACAGCCAATGAGACAGGCTCTGACATCATGTGTCTGATGTCACTTGGCCCATCTGATATCGTGTATCCGATATCGAGGATTCGATATCGTGGGTCTGATATCAGGTCACTTATTTGGTGACTCATCAGAAATGCCTCTAAAACAAAAGATGTGTTGCATTTATAAAACACGCATGTTGGTAAAACTACTTTTTAAGTAGTTATGCCTAGACTCAAACTTGACCTTAGAAATGAACACGTTACTATTATTCTAAATAATGGCTCCTTGTTTTCCTTTCAAAACTATCTTTGAAATTTGTATTTAGTACCCTTTTCAATTACATTTGTTCAGTAAACTTTTTTATAAAATAAAACATAACTTTTGTGTTTTCACTTCCTATTTTCATAAATTTTCATAATATTTTAATGGAAAATTTATTAGAATTTTACCTCAATGTTTACTCCTTAGTTTTCAAAATTAACTAATATCTTGATTGTGACAAATTGCATTTCCATTTTATATTTGGTTTTATCTACTAGTTTAGCGATATTGATAATATATATCTATATTTTGGCACAAGGAATTCTGTTCCTATTCAAAAAATTTAAATATATTATTTTTCAAAAGAGTTTTGAAAGAAAATTTTGAGACATGTACTTTATTTTGAGCCAGAGGCCAATTGGTAGGTGGACTTTGTTGTCATGAAAACAACCACAAATAAGTAATGTGGTAATGCTAAGCCAAGAGACAAAATTTTTCATGGGAATTATTATTGATATGTATTACCAAGAGACGAACTCATAGAAATTGTTATTTGTATGTATTGGCTTGACTTTGACACAAAAAATAAATAATTATTATCATTATGCTCAGCCAAGATATGAACTTAACCATTGAAAACTAATTCTCACTGAATCAAGCTTGAGATTTCATTAATTTGAAAAAGAAAAAAAATTATTTCAGCCAAATAATAGCTATATATGATAAATATATAGCTAAAGTAGCTATTACATGATTGGGCCCTAGAGGGCAATGGATAAAATATATATTGTTGATTATTAAAGAAGTACAATTGGGAGTTGGACTCTATATGAAACTCCCATGTGCCTCTATATGAAACTCCCAAGAAATAAAAATAAAAACAAAAAAACAAAATGCAAGCTACAATTGTAACTTTCCCAAAAGGTTTTAAACTTAAACATGCTAATTTTAACAATAAGCTTGATTGAATTCATTGAAGCATGATAATTAATAAAACAAAAATAAAAATGAAATAGAAGTACCTTTGATGACATCTCCAACAGGAAGAAGACATCAAATGTTATTATACAAAATGCACCCAACATACAAGCTATCTCAACATGTGTGGCAGCGGGCTTCTAAAGCTTTTCCATCATACAAGCTATCAAGAGGATGCCATATTCGGATTCTTGAACATTACTTCTGCTAATCTTAATTTTTTGTGGAAAGCTATTAGGCCTACTATTTTATATTATATTTGAAAGTGAAGATGCAATGTTCTATTTCAAAAGACAGTATTCTAACAAATGTTTGCTTAGTTGTAGATCTTTTGCCTCACCCATTTTCAACTCACATCTCAAGCATCCAAGTTCAATTTGGACAGTCATTAATTACACTTAGCATCAGTAATCTCTGTAAGGAAGCTTTCCCTTTTTATTATGTGGAGTCACCATTGGAACTCTCTCTATCCTTAATTGAGAGCTCTTTGCCTCATCTAATTCTATGTCATTCTATTTTGTAACAAGCCCGTGTGCGGACATTTGGTTGTGCCCCAACTTGGGTTTCCTCCTTTAATACTAATTTATTTCTAAGGTGTCATTCACGATGATGCTGATGCTCTCAGTTTTCCCTTTCCTTTAACCCTATGACTTATTCAAGTTGTTGTAATTGATGCACCTTTAATTTCAATAAAACTTCTTGTCCGGAAACATAGAAGCACAATACTATTTGAAGCATCTTATTAGACTACCACACATAAGGAAGCCAACCAGCCACGTGGATTCTTTTTCTACGGTATATTAGTATGCAAGGCACGCTCAATCTCAATACCATTTCTAACGTCTTATTTAATAAGATTATTTGAAACCGGGCAGAGCTCCGGGCTAAGTGGGTTCACTCATTCCTAGTCCTAACAACTTAGATTATTTAATACGTAAATCTGCAGCACACAAGCAGCGTCCTTTGCATCTGGCAGAATCTACTTTACTGAGCAGACATGGCTCGAGCCAGCCTTTTCTTCCTTTCTTTAACCAAGGGCGATGCAAATCTGCACATGAAGAACAAAACAGAAAATTACATTCACAAACCGGGCACCCAGGATATGCATCTATTTGTATTCTTTCTGGCATAATAATAATAATCATAATAATGATTTAATATTTACTATTCTAAAGCCTCCTTGTTTTTTATAACGTTGCCGGTGGAATCGTGCAGGTCTTCGGGTTCATATGTAATGGGATTCATTTTCTTGGCATTCTTCAGAATAAGGTCATCACCGATTTGCTCTAACTCCTTCATGTTAGAGGGTGCTCCATTATCTATTCTAGTATTCTTTTCAGGCAGGTGGTATTCCTGTACGGAGGAGAACAAAGATGATGAATGGTTAAAGAGAAGCTTAATTGACAGACACTGTAATATTATTAACAAGAAAACAAAATTTTGCAAGACATGACAATCAGGTCAAGTGGGTACCTGGACTCGGAGATAACCGTTGGGATAAGATGAACAGTTGAGAAACTGGAATACAAGTTGGGCCTGGACATGCACAATATCAGCGCCTGCTTTCATCAAGAAATTCAGCAGCGGAACTTCCCGTGTACGAGGGTAGAAAAACCACTTCCAAGCGAGCCAAGTTTCGCTCGCACTGTAAGGAATTCGTTGTCCTTCACCGCACCCCAGAGACAGCATTTGCGTCGGGAATGAAGGCCCCTCGATCTCCATTTTCTTTTCTTCATTTTCTTCTCGATCAGTAGTAACACGGTTCTGGGCGTAACATATCAAATCAGTATCTCCTTTTTATTTATAAACTAAACATGACAGTGGAAACCTACACTACGTTGCTATCTTGAACATGGATACACATTTGATTTGGAAAACAAAATTAATTTTTACAAGTTGCAAATAATGTAGATCTTTCAGCAATTGCGAGTGAAATAAGAACAAAAGGCATATCTAAAAAATTAAATACTAGAATGTTATGAAATCTAGAGCAGTAATCTTCTCGGCTTTCTCAGCAGATAATGCTGAAAAGGCAGCAAGAGAGCGTCTACCTTTTTAGCCATGATTAAGGCTTCAATGGTTATGTTTTTGGATCCATAGTGCTTGTTAATGAGACTCATGAGAGCAACCATTGACTGCAAATATGTGTGATGAAATTAAGTTATTCTTTACTGCAATAAATATAATAAGTAAAACATAATGATACAAAAGTAAACAATAATGTAAGAACAGGTTAAGTGCATTTGGCTTACAGGATTATTCGCTGATATTGCTCCATCTGCTGTAAAGACAACCAAATGTTTTTCAATTTTTTAGGGTTGTGTTCGCTCTTGCCATATGTAAAACAGTAGGGAGGGAGATAAACAGGGGCAGCAGAAGTTGAGATGCAAGCATCTTTAACCATGACATTTTGATTAGGGTCCTTTGCCTGCAAAATTGAAGCAGCCAGATAGAGAGCCTACAGACCTGAGAAGTAGAGAAAGTTACAGGACGTCGCTTATAGATGTCAAAGGCGGTAACTAAGATTTCTGTGGCTGTTTCTTTCATTTTTTTATTTCCAAAGTGTTCGTTGGCAACTTGCCTGACGGCTTCACCGTCATAAAAGGGATGTTGCAGCATCTAAAAAAAGATTAAAAGCTTGTTCAGAGACTTGGGAAGAAGCTTCCATAGCCATTCTGGTATTCCGAATGGATAGGAGGCTTCCAATTCTCCTCCTTGGTTCCTGATCAGCGCGGCTAACTCTTATTCAGTTGGTGTTATATTTTCCTCCTTTTCTGGTGATACTTTTTCCATCGATAACATTTCATCCTCCAAGGCCAAAGCACGAATTCTATATATGTGTGTTATTACTCATTTGCAAATGTAAGAAAACCAAAGGAAAATAAAAAAAATAAAAAAATAAAAAGCCGCTAGCTTTGAAGAAGTATTACGTCTGTGGATGCAAATAATGAAACTGAAATAATAATAACAGCGTAGATGTAGTTTCAAATGCTACGCTAAATTTATATTTAACATAACATAAAATAAAATAGTTTTAGATTGAGAAATGGTTGTGAACGCAACAGTAGTCGATGTTTTCAGACGTAGACGCAGAAACCGTCAAACGCGGATTAGGCGTAGACGTAGACGTTGGTAAGGTGCTGTTAATAAGAAGTAAAAACTGCGGTTTTTTGTTAATTTGAAATCTGATTTTAATCTAATGAGAAAGCCGTAAATGCATAGATTATGAAACTAAAATCACACATTGTTTTTAGGTAACCTCATTTCACTAAATAAAACTAATTAAGTTGAAATGGCTGATATGCACTTTTAATGAAAGTAGAAAACGAGTACGAACGTGTCTTGAGGGAAGATCAGTCCAGCATCGTGGAAGAAGAGTTTGCAGATTTCCTTGGCGGAGCGCAGCTTTCCGTTATTGTCAGGTGTGGCGAGCAGTGATGCTAAAAGTCCGCCTGCGCTGGTGCCTGCAATAAGATCAAAGTAATCTGCAATGCGGGCACCTCCCTTGGCTTCAGGATCCAGCTCCTGTTAATTTTTATTATGCATGGAAGCAACCGTCAATCAAAATTTATCCATGCATGCATGCATACAGAGTACAAACAACTGTAATCTTACAACAGCAGCTCTAGAATCCGCTACAAACGAAAACTCCAAAACAGCTGCAATGAAATATGAAGAAATATGAACAATATAATGGCCACTAAATGTCCCTCACCCACGCACTTACGTTGAGTTTTTTTTTTCAAGAAGCATGAGGACTCTGGTAGGGATCATTCCAGGAACTCCTCCACCATCGATGCTCAAGATCTGGTGGCTGTCATCTGCAATTGCTTCCGGAAGCCTGGGCCTCATATTTTTAGCACTTGTCACAACAGAACACAACCCAAGCTAAACTCTGACTTGGTAAATGCTGGTTAGCGTTTCGCTGCTCCTACTTGCTTGCCTTTGCGTGTACCCTTGCCCATGTATTTATAGTTGAGCTCGTTGGCTGTCACTGACCATAGCTATTGATGATGTCATTTTATGCAACTTGCATTTTCTTCCACACGACACATGAGATGTACTGCAGTACATGGTCTGCTCAGATAATAGCTGAGATGTACTGCACTAAGTGGTCTGCTCAGCTAATAGCTTTAGGACCGTCGGGTGAAGGACGTGGTTGGGGGTTGTGACACAAAATTGGGAAACTTTTATATGTTTCTCCATGTTTTAAAACACGTCCACTGGACACCATTCATTTTATGTAGATTAGATCTAGCTTTATGGTTGTGTCGTTTACTGTTGAATTTTATGCTTTTTGTCTCAAGCGCATTTAAATTTGGACATATAATTTCTTTGGCGTTGGTCTTCATTCATGCAAGCTAATTCATGCTTTTATATTTGCCTAGTTTTGAAATCATTGTAATAGCTTTCATATTAGCAAATTGTCTTTTTGTATGCTTTTCCATACTTTGTTTACCTTGCTCGAAATTTTATGAGCCAACCAATAATATGCAAAGCATTGACTACTTTCAAGGAGAAAAGCATGTGAGCTAACCATCTAAGCTTATGCTTCAATTTGTTGAATATTATTCACCACTAAGGGATATAAGTGCCCTTCTTTAATAATGATAGTGGCCTAAAGTGTTCAATAATCTACTCTTACAATAACAAGACAAAGTTTTTCTTTTATCATGAGTCAACCATGTTCTAATATTTAAAAAAGAACCATTATAAGCATCTTCAGGCCATCATTACATCACAATCAACTTGGAATCATTAAGATAGAAGATAAGTAAAGAATAAAAGGTTTCCAAAGGTTCAAATAGGTCATGGAATGACACAATTAATGCTAACATATTGTATCCCTTTTTTCCCCCTAATTTCAACATAAAATATTATGACACCAAATTTCACATCATGTACATGTAATTGCTATTTGTCTTCCTATTTTTTACATCCATTTATTATATTGCTATGAAACAATGCATTTTTATACATAAAAACTTATAGCGTTTAACTAAGCAATTGATGAGTCATAGTTCTATCAGCTACGTCAACGAGGCCTCGTCAATGCATCATATCATGTGTCGATAAGGCCCCATCGATGCAGTGTCTATTTTTGGCTATATATACATGTCCACTAGTCATATTTATAGCAATAGAGATTTTAGTAGTAGCGAACCTCTTATAGTTTGTCCATTTGAAAGTTAGAATTTTTCTCCCAAGTGCCCGCAACAAGAGTTATTAAGTGTATGGATCTTTATTCGAGCATTGTTGTACCTAAGCATGACAATGTGTATGGCAATAAAGATGAGCTTTCTGATAAACCTTGTAGCATTTTGGATAGATTAAATATTTTATTTATGCATTTAATGCTTTCAATTATTTATTAAATGTTTTCAATTATTTATTAAATATTTTCCCGAAATTAAATCGATGAAGTCATTAAATAAGATAAGCTAGATAGATTAAACACATAAGTACGACCACTTCAAGTGTAATAGGTATTTGATTGGTAATCCTAGCAGCATTATCGCTTGGTACACCCAGTAGTGTAGCGCTTGGTTGCCCAACAATGGATACAGGGATTCAAGACGTGTACGGAAAGTGGGATTGGATGCTTATGTTAGAACTAGTTAGACACTAGTGAATTAGTTAAATCAAATTAGGTAGTACAACTATGTTATTTATTTCTCTTTAAGCACCAAACCCATAAAATACAAAATGATAAAAATCATATGCCTCAACTATACTTAACCATACCAATATACATCACAAGTGTAATTGGGAAAATAACGAACAACCTTAAGGCAAGATTCACCTCCTAGAAGACTAGTGCACCGAAAACAATAAAGTCCATGGAATTTGACCAGATCGTGCATGAATGCTTTGTGATTCGTAAGGTTGGACATAGGGGTACCTCGTTGCTCATCATTGGTGCCGTTGCTGGGGACATTGTTTGTTGAAACATGCACTATTTAGGGTTAAGTGAATACCATTAATATCGTTGTACAAACCTCAAGGTCAATATCATTCCTCCTATACATTGAATTATAAAAGCATGCCAACATTTTATTTCATGTTGCAAAATGTCTTCTTCTTCTCACAAGCGCAAAGATGTCAAACCGCCTATCCCATAGGAGTGAAAAGTGATATATACTCATCTAGATGAGCATGTACCAAACTTCACCTTCATCCTACATCAGGATGAACAACTATGATGGCATGATATGGAGGGTAACATCGTCTTGCGCCCCCCCACCCCCCACATCCTCTCCCCCCCCCAATCGATCTATGCTTGGGATGCTATTTTCAAACCCTTGAAAAGTTGGGTATCATAGATCTTCACAAGGAATACGTTGTGAATGGTTATGATACTTGGAACTATTGTCTCACTAAAACACAACGCAAGCAAGATCAACATCAGGAGAAGCACCACGAGGCTATGAAGCAGAAACATTTCACTAACCCCTTGTTCCTACTAGATCAAGATGACAATGAGGATCCTCCCTTTGAAGGTTCTCAACATGAAGATTCTTCACCCCCTATTATTGGTAATGAGGGTGCAACCCTAAACCTGTGATCCACTATTCATAAACTAGGTTTAGGAAAAAGTGATAGTCAAGGTAGTGACTTGGGCAAATATCACAATAGCAAGGGATCTAAGGATAGTGGTTGTAATAAGTGAAAAAGTGATGGTGGAGATTACGATGGCGGTGGCGATCCACCTTCTTTTTCATCCTCTTCATCTAATTCTAAACATTCCTCTTCATCTACCGGTTCTCATAAAAGCCACTATTGAAATAATTGTGATGAAGGTGATCAACAAGAGAACAATGACTATGAAAGCCATAAGATAGAAGGGGTGGCCAAAACCATCATCGATGTCATTAATGCAATGATGATGATAAATCTCTATTAGCAACTCAAAGCATGCTCAACATTGCAGAGGCAATTAGAATTCCAACCAGGCATATGAAAAATAGTTGGATCAAGTGCTTAGACATGAATAATATCCCAAGATTTGAGGGGGGATACAACTTTAATTTACAAACACATATACAAGCTTTCCATGATTCCTATGCATTACAGAACATAGAAAATGAATGGCAAAAACTCAAGCTCTTCCCTAGGATACTCATCAAGGAAGCTGAAAATTGGTACTAGTCCTTGAAACTGGAATCCATTCACCGATGGAGTACCATGTTAGAGCTATTTAATGATAAATACCAAACATACTCCAGAGTGTCTAATCTGAAAAGGCAAATCCAAGGATGGAAACAAGGAACACATGAACCCTTGGATGCCACCATGTGTAGATACTATTCACTCTTACATTGATGCCCTGGCCATGGTTATTCTCAAAGGGAACAACTTTAAATAGAAGATGGAGTGTGCATATTGAGGATCACTGATGAGTCATGGTCTGTCAGGTCCTATTATCGGACCCCTATTATTGGAACTCTGATACAAGATACCAAATCTGATAGGTCTCGATATTGAACCCCCATTATTAGGCCCCCGATATCGCAGTCGTGATATCGTGTATGCGATATCGCAACCTACAAGCGATATCGCATACACGATATTGCGGTTCCCGTATAAGCCTATAAATAAGAGGCGATGCACTTGGTTTTGGCATTAGTTCTTAGTCCCTTATCCAAACTCTTGTAGTTTTTTCTTCTTAGAGTTAGAATTATTTCTCAGTGCATGCCCACAGTGTGATGATTGTAATTGTACGACATCCTTTATTCGAGTGTGATGTACTTGGACACACACATGACCAGAAATAAAGATCGAGATTACTCCATCATTGCAGCATTCACTTAGTTTAATTATTTAATTGTTATTGCTATTTATTGCTTTCATAGTTAATATCTCTTCATCCTAAACTTCNATTCTCTCTCCCTATCTCCTCTTAGTATAGCTCTCTCCCCCTTTTCCTCTTAGCTTAATTAAAGATATTTTCCATTGCCTCTAGGAGTAGCACTAGGTTAGAAACCACATCATACACCTCACTTTGGACTAAACCATATGTGACAAAGCAAATACTAGTCCAAGTGGGAAGATGGCGAATTGTGATCAATGAGTAACTATCTAGATACCACAACTAGCTTGTTTGTGGAGTTTGACCGGATCATGCATGAAACACTCGTATTCATATGGTTGAGTGTAGGGGTACCTCGCCACTCATCATTGGCACTATTTCTGGGGATGGTGCTAGTTATCTAGATTAGTTACATCATACAAGATCGCTGTAACAAAGTATTAATGAAATATCTTTCAGAAAAAAAAGATAATAATAATAATTGCAATTAAATCACACACCAATTTACAACCATGTCTCTGTCACAAGATAGTGATAATGCAACATCTAGCGAGGCAATTCATTAGAGAACTAATGAAGAAGTTTGGTGTACTAAATCTTATGCAGGAGTTTCATATGTTCATAGACATCCCAATGATACTCAAGGACTCTCGTCATCCAACTCTGACACCTCTAGCGAGGATGAGACATCCCATAGAATGAGGGGGCCCGTAAGGCCTAGGACCTTCTTAATAATTAACAAAAATTTATCCAAGGATGATTGGGAGACTTACAAAAGTTATGACTAGTCTTCCAGCTCTTCCTCTTCCTCTGTTCCTTCAAAGTCAGGTTGTGACATGGATGATCATCTCTCTAGGGGTCAACGTAAAAATAGAAATCAAACCCATGGGCAAAATTAGGAACGACAACATGAACAAAGACAACATCATCCCAACTCACAAACTTATAACCTACTTAGTGATGAACCCCTACTAGCCACTAAGAGCCTAATGCATATACAAGAGGTTGTTCGAATAGCCCATAGGAATCGTAAGGAAAGCTATCTACCCATGCTTGGTTTAAATAACTTTCCCAAATTTTTAGGAGTCTATGATTTAGATCCGTAACAACATCTACAAGCCTTCCATGATGCCTGTGTATGGAACAATATCAATAATGGATGGCAAAAACTTAAGATCTTTCCTGTGACACTCATTGGCCAAGCAAAAGTATGGTATAGGTCCCTAAAACCCAAATTAATTCGATGTTGGCAAACAATGGTAGAGCTCTTTAATGAAAGATATCAAACTTATGCAAGAGTGTCAGCCTTGAGGAAACAAATCCAAGAGTGGAAACAAGCACAACATGAACCCTTGGACATGGCCTTAGAAAGATATTATGCATTGTTAAACAACTGCCCAGGCCATGACTTCTCTAAGGAGAGGCTAATGTACCACATTATTGATGGGCTCCATAATGAAACTGTTGAGGCCAACTTTCACCCACGCTGGGCATGGGGCCTTGTTGAACCAATAAAATTCTAAAATTTAAAATTAAAAAAGAAAATAGATTTTAAAGATAAAATTAAATAAAAACAAACTTAGGGTTAGGTTTTTCTGCTTCTTCCGGCAGCCGCTATAAACAGGGAGGAGATGAGCTAAACCAGGGAGGGAAGGGGGGTTCAGTTTTGCTGCTATCTACGCAGCCCTCTGATCGGCTGCCGCCTGCAGCTCCTTCATCTGTTCTGTCCGTTGCTCACCGCTGGTTTCTTCTTCGTCTGTCTGCCGTCCGCGCCATCTGTCCTCCCGTCAGCGCCGCAGCTCCATCTGTTACCGCTGACGCCCTCTGTCTACCGTATTCCTCCGTTTTCTGTTTTCTGCTGGCTGCCGTATTCCTGCGCCGCCC
>MNCI01019500.1:353747-438052 GCA_015680685.1 Gnetum montanum | reverse complement strand
ATAAGAGGTAACACTCCCCTCATTTCTCATCCTAGGCTTAAAGTACAGAAACTTTGGTAGTTTGATCACTTCAAAGATAGAATATTTTTCATGTGCCCGCAGTAGGAGTCCCCAAGTGAACGGATCTTTATTCAAGTAACTTTGTACCTGAACGTAAGTTGTGTACAAAAATAAAGATGAGCTTTGTGGATAAAACCTTGCAGTGCATGGAATAGGTTTTATTACATGTTATTTATTACCTACATTAGCGCAGCATGAGTACAACTTGATTACAAGCATTGACGAATGTGTACGGCTAATCAAGAAATCGACTACTCATCGCGATTAGTCTCTCTCACCCTCAACTTCTAGAATACAAAATGAGTACAACTTGATTACGAGCATCTACGGGTGTGTACGACTAGTCAAGGAATTGGCTGCTCATTACATTTAAACTAGTTAAGTGCCTCAGTACGACCACTTCAAGCACGTGCGTTACATGTGGTGATCCCAGTAATGATTAGCGTTTGGTAGCCACAGTTGCATAGTTCAGGGTGTGTACGATAAGTGAGAATAGATGCTGACGCTAGTTAATTTAGACTTAGGTCCTTAGTTAGAGTTAGTTAGCTTTCTCAACCCTTCACCTCAATAGCATAGGAGAAAAACTAGAAAAGACCATAAAAATCATATACCTTGGACTTACTTAACCATACACCGTGACAACAACAAGTAAGTCTGGGAAGACAACGAATGATTAACCCCAAGTTTTCCATGGGGTGTTTAGGCATTTAGTCTACAGAGTTCGACCAGATCACACGTGCTACGCTCGTTTCATATGGTTGAGTGTAGGGGTACCTCGCCACTCATCAGCACTAGTTCCACAAAACACACACATGTAAATATCACCAAGATGAGGTAAGAATTCTATGCTATACGAGACATGAGCTACAATTATATGGACAACAAGATGAGACAGGGTATAGAAGGGATAACTGACCCATGGCACAATGAATCCTACATGTAAAGCATGATTAATGTGTCATTAACCCATCGTTCCAGGATCAAGACCAAGTCCATTCCTTTGATCAGTGACACTGCATTGTTTCATCCCATGATGAGCGACTATGAGAGTACCATAACAACAAGGCATACGATCACTTGGCATTTTATTCAAGGGAGGAGTGATTTTTGTTTTGTGGCACTTTTCTTTTCATTTTCTTTTCTTTCTTTTCTTTTTTTTTCTGAATGAATGAATCCAGAGAAGCCACCAACCTTCAGGCATGGATGCATGTCTTTTTAGTGGGACCCCCTAGAACACCATTGGATTTTTGAGTGCCTTTTAATTACTCTTACTCCCATTTTGCATTAGATCTACAAGGACCTTAGTACAACCATGCTGCATGATAACTCCCACAAATGTCACCAAAGAGAATCTGCAAATCTCCTTGATGTCACATGCTAATCATTTCCTCTTAGTCCATCCTTCTTCATTCTAGGTACAATGAACATGAAATTAATTTTAAGTTTTTAAAAATGTCAAGAATATCATTGTACCCTCGATCAAAACCTCTTATTTGTAGAATGGATGAGTGGGTGTAATGGGCTCACTATCCACATAATTAATCACTCGAGACTCGATAACATAGAACACACCTCAACCAATGAGTCACATGAGTATTTTATTCATAAATGAGATTACTTACAAAAACGTAAAAAGATAAAAGGACAAAATGATAAAATAAGAAATTGAAAACTGAAAAACTGGAAATCAAAAATTTGTAAAATTAAAGAAAATAAAAAGTGGTTATTAATCCTGCTTGTTACTAGAATGGGGGATATCCCCCATAACTAAATGGTTGAGGATGGCAAGGATTAATAAATGGAAGATGAGGATCCTTTCATGTTGGAAATACTAGGACTTGGTCATACTTACCCCACACACTTGATTATAGCAAGTGTAGTGGGGAAATGTATAAGATATGGTTCCCTAGTAAGGAGTTGACCCACTATGATATTTGTGACCATAAGATGGTATGCAAGGATCGGGATGTTGCCTTCCATGCCTGTGTTCATTGGTCCATATGATTGTTGGAGTGTTAATTGGTGGCCCTGATGAAGTAACATGAGGCATTGGGTTCAAAGATAAGGGTGCACCATAGTGTTGGACTTATGCTGAGTTGGAGGATGTAGTGGCCTTGGAATTGTGTTGTCCCTTCCTAAGGTCATTTCTAAAGAAGGGATGCCTTTGATGTTGCTGAGGTCTCTCACTACTGTTAGCAATAGTAACACAAGTAATGTTCGGGGGTTGTTGTTGTGGTGCAGACACCTTAGGAACAATTGGTGGCAATGTAGAAGGAGGGAAAGGATGAGAATGTTGAAATTGAGAAGAAGTGTAAGGTATCCAAGATGGTGGTTGTGTTGGAAAGGATATGGGTTGATAGTATTGAGGAGAATGATAATAATATGGTGAGATAGAGGATGTTGACCCAGTTGGAGAAATAGGATGTTGGACTTGATAAGCACTTAGGTTCAGATGATATAAAGGGTCTTCCCAATTTGAGGGTGGCCTCCTCCATGATTGGGATTTTTTCCATTGTGATCGAACACAGTATCTCTGTATGAACTCTAGATGTAACACTCTTTCCCAATGCTCCTGTAAATGTGACAAGATTGGACATTGGCCCTTGGGGTGATCGTATAGGCAAACGTTACATTGATATGTATGATTGGTAGTTAAGTTCTTATTCTCTTCTACCCTTCTTTCCGATTGGCTAAGGGTATTTTGTCCTGCTTCTTGGGTTGTCAAAACTCTATCTACAATAATATTGATATATTCTCCATACTTTATATGCATCCATCCCAGCCTCTTATTGATCTTTTCCTCAATTTCATCTAATGATTGTTGTACTGGCAAACATGGTTCTTCCTCCTTGAGATAGGTTGATTTCTCCTTTTTGTGATTATGGACCTTTGTTAAGTTGAGATTCTGGTCCCATTGATATTTTTCAACACTCTTCCATCTAGCCATTTCTCCTTCTTCTTTTTCTACCCACTTAATAAGCTCTTGTAATTGATGGGTTCATAGTTCGTATAGTTGTCCTTGGGCATACATCCCTAGGATCTTTCTTGTTTCATCACAAAGCCCATCAATGATATGGTACATTAGTATTTCCTTGGAAAACCCATGGCCTAGACAATTGTTTAACAGTGCATAATATCTTTCTAAGGCCATGTCCAAGGGTTCATGTTGTGCTTGTTTCCACTCTTGGATTTGTTTCCTCAAGGTTGACACTCTTGCATAGGTTTGATATCTTTCATTAAAGTCTTCTACCATTGTTGGCCAACGTTGTATTGAATTTGGTTTTAACAATCTATGCCATACTTTTTCTTGGCCAACGAGTATCATAGGGAAGAGCTTGAGTTTTTGCCAACTGTTATCAATGTTGTTCCATGTGTAGGCATTGTAGAAGGCTTGTAAATTTTGATGCGAATCTAAGTCATAGCCTCCTGAGAAATTAAGGAAGTTGTTTAAATCTAGCCTGGGTAGAAGGCTCTCTTTACGATGCCTATGGGAGATTTCAACAGCCTCTTGTATTTGTGTTAGGCTTGTAGTGGCCAGTAGGGGTTCATCGTCATCAGGTAAGTTATGCTTTTGTGTGTTGGGATGATGTTTCCTTCGTTTATGTTTATAAGAAACCCCCACTTCGAATTGCGTACTCCAATCTTCATTGTCAGATAATTTGTTGGTTCTCCAACGAATTGCCTCACTAGATGTGCCATTATCATAGTCTTGTAGGAGAGGCATGATTGTGAAACTATGTGTGAATTCGTATGTGACTTTTTGTAATTATTTCTTCTTAAAAGATATATCTTTAATTCCTATATAGTGACCTTGTATGATATAACTAATCTAGATAACTAGCACCATCCCCGGCAACGGTGCCAATGATGAGTGGCAAGGTACCCCTACACTCAACCATACGAATACTAGTGTTTCACGCATGATCCTGTCAAACTCTGCAGACGGACTAGTTGTGGTATCTAGACAATTATCCTTAGGTCATAGTTCACTGTCTTCCCATCTGGACTAGTGTTAACGTTGTCACATATGATTTAGTCCAAAGTGAGGTGTATGATGTGGTTTCTAACCTAATGCTACTCCTGAAGACAATGGAAGATAATATTAACTAAGCTAAGAGAGAGGGTGAGAGAGAATCTAAGCTACCCTAAGTGCGATGAGCATCCATTCCTTAATCATCCATAAACATCTTGGACTTTGTGCATGACTACCACTGGGATTACCAAGTGCATATCCTAGGTACGCTACTGGGTTACCAAGTAGTCACACTTAAATGCTCTTGATTAAGTCGTACTCATTCCGTGTTTAATAGGAGATCAGGATGAAGAGATATTAACTAGGAAAGCAGCAAATAACAATTAAATAAATGATTAAGATAAGTGGATGCTGCAATGATGAAGTAATCTCGATCTTTATTTCCAATCATGTGTGTGTCCAAGTACATCACACTCGAATAAGGATGCCGTAAAATTACAATCACCACACTGTAGGCATGCACTGGGAGGAAAGGGTTGAGAGAAATCTAAACTTAAAAATTTACAATAAAATCTAAGAACTAATTCCTAGAACAAGGAAAGCCACCTCTTATTTATAGAAATTGAGGAAGGCCACGATATTGTGGCTACGATATCATGGCCACTGCGATATCACAGCCAGCAAATTCATGACTCATCAATTTTCCACTTGACCATTTGTTTGAGGATGATAGGTAGTAGCTATCTTATTTTGGATTCCATAAGACTTAAGGAATTTTTTCCATTTTTCTATTTACAAAGTGAGTTCCTTGATCACTAATAATTGCTCATGGGGTTCCAAATTGTGTCAGGATATGTCCCCATAGAAAATCTACTACTACTTTAACATCATTTGTTGGGTTGGCTTTAGCTTCTACCCACTTAACTACATAGTCTATGTAGATTAATATATATTGACATCCATTAGATAACACAAATGATCCTAACAAGTCTATACCCCATACATCAAAAGGTTCCATTATTAAGATTAGGTTAAGTGGTATCTCTTCTCTTTTTTTCATTTCCCCTATTCTTTGACATTTATCAAATCCTTGGACATATTTATGAGCTTCTTGAAATATAGTAGGTTATATATATCCATTTTGTAATATTTTTATAGTAGTTCTTTGACTATCAAAGTGTCCACCTTCAAGGTTCTCATGACACATGTGTAAGATTTGTTATTACTCATCCTCAGTTACACATCTTCTTGCTACATTATTCTTACATATTCTATAAAGGTATGGTTTATTCCAAATGTATTTGAATATCTTTCTTAGAAAATATTTCTTCTTCTCTTTACTCCATTGAGTTAGTGTTTTCATAGTGGCAAGCTATATTAACAAACCAAGGATCTTTCTTTCTTGAAAAGATTTGTTCATTAAGAAATTTCTCATTAAATACTCCATTTGTCCTATTTTCATCCATGGTTTCTAGTCTAGAAAGATTACCTACCACAACATTTTCCCTACCCATTTTTTCTAAAATATCAAGATCAAATTCTTGGAGTAATAGGAACCATCTCATTATCATAGCATTTTCTATTTTTTTTTTTGTCTACAAAAATGATTAGTGTAAAGTCTAGTTTTATGCCTTATTAAATAATTCCTAAATTTATCCAAAGCATACATAATGGCCAAGATTTCTTTTTCTATAGTTGTATAATTTACTTGGGCTTGATCTATACTTTTAGAGACATAATAAATTACTCTTGGTTTATTATCTATGTATTGTCCCAAGACTACCCCCATAGCTATGTCACTAGCATCACACATCAAATCAAATGGAAAATCCCAATTATATGCATTAAGTACAGGAATAGTAGTTACTCTCTTCTTTAGTTCAAAGAATGCTTCTTGACAGTCATCAATCCATGTAAAAGGAACATCCTTTTCTAAGAACACATAAAGTGGCTTGGCTATTTTCGAAAAGTCCTTAATAAATCATCTATAATATCTAGCATGTCCTAAAAAGGATCAACGAGTCTTTAAGTTTATTGGAGTTGGAAGTGTGGGTATTACTTTTACTTTTTCCTCATCCATTATTATTTCTTCCATAGAAATTACATGTCTTAAAACTACACCACTTATGATCATTAAATGACTCTTTTCCCAACTTAGTTTTAAGTTCTTATCAATGCATCTATCTAAGACACATTCCAAGTGCTTTGTTCATAAGTACCCCCATATATTAAAAAATCATCCATGAATATTTCTACATGTTCTTCTAACATATCAGAAAACATTGATATCATAGCTCTCTAGAAGGTAGTAAGTGCATTACAAATACCAAAAGACATCTGATGGTAAGCACAGGTTCCATATGGACAGGTAAAGATTGTCTTATGCTGATCTTCTAGTGTAATTGCTACTTAACTGTAACCACTAAACCCATCCAAAAAGCAATAGTACTCATGCCCTTCTAATCTCTTCAAAATTTGGTTTATGTAGGGTAGGGGAAAATGATCTTTTTTTTTTTTAATTAAGTTTTCTATAGTCCAGACAAACTTGCCATTTTCCTCCCTTTTTGGGTACTATAGTGATGGGGCTTACCCACTCACTATCAACTATTGGATAACTAATTCCTTCCTTCTAAAGGTTAGATATTTCATCTTTAAAAATATTCTTTAAGGGTAGATTGATTCTTCTAGGGGGAATTTGAACCAGTTTAATGTTGTCTTCAAGATAGATATGATGTTGGTACATGTTGGGTGAAATTCCTTGATGGAGATCCTCATAACTCCATGCAAATGCCTTAGAATTTATTTTTAAAATTTTTACTAATTTTACTTCTTTCCCATTATAAATTTAAGAATTTATTATTAACTGTTTATTTTTTCAAGGAAAATGTACTTAAGCTCGCTAGGTAATTCTTGAAGTTCTAAGAAATCATTACTTGGTGATTGAATTGCTTCTCCTATACTCCCTAATCCCAAATTTAAAATCTGATCTAGAAGATATTGTTGTTCTTTTTTGGAGGGATTCAAGGATCCTTCCTTAAAATTATTTAATACTAATGTTTTCCTATCTTGTGCCATTATTGATGTGGGTATTGTACAACACATTCTTGCATCTTTCATATCTTGGTTCAATTAGTCCCCTTTTTCTTTGTCATATATATTAAGCATAAAACTAAGGTTGGAAAAAGATAATTGGAGTTTCCTTGATCTACAATTAATTATTGCATCAGCTGTTGCTAACCAAGGTCTACCTAATATAATGGGGAAACAATCTAGATCTTTTACTTCCAACACAACAAAATCAACTACGTATTTTCATTTTTCAACCTTTATAATTAAATCTTTCATCACTCCTATATGTTTAACAATTGATCCAACAACCAAATATTTTATCATATTAACTTTAGTTACATCCTCCAAATCAAGTGACCTAGCCATTTCAAGTCGCATAATGTTGATGGTAGCTCCTAAATCCAACAGGGCATTTTTAATGTTTTTTCCATTTATCTTTTTTAAAATTGTGCAAACCCCTAGATCTTGGTATTTTGGAACTTCTTGGCTTTTTATAAGTTGATATAGATTGTCACCCAAACAAACTTTTTTGGGAATTTTTTCTTTTCTCCTTTTTGTGCATAATTCCCTCAAGTATTTAGCATAAAGAGGTGTGTCTCTAACAACTTGTTCTAATGGAATATGTAAGTATAATTCATTAAACATTTTTTCTATATGTTCTTTAGTTGTAAATTCCACTTTGTAATCATTTAGGGAAAGTGATGTGGACATCAAATAGGCCAATTCAACATCTCTCCAATGATTGGATCTTTCCCTAGAGTTTTGGCATGTTTGGAAGTCTTTTTGGGCTATTTGGATAACTTTAGGATGTTTCGAGAGCTATGGGCACTTATTTGAAGATGTTCAAAGGTTCTAGGCCTCAAAACAAGCATCTTTGTATTTTGTCCTTACAAAGGAGACATCCCATTTGTAATTGAGACATCCCATCTATGTTGTAGACATCTCTATTCAAACACTCCACATGATTTTAAGATGTCTACTCTGAGACCTTTGCACTTAGGAGAGATGTCTCCTATTTCTTATAGACATCTCGCTCAGATTTTAATAGACATTAAATTGAATGATAAATTTGAGGAAAGATGAAGAGATAGGGGAAAAGGATATAAATAGAGTCCTTATGCCTCCACTTTAATCAATAGAGTCAAAAGTAAGTCTAGAGAGAGAAAGATAGAGTGTAGGGAGTTGAGAGAAGAGTAGAAAAAGATACTCTTAGCAAGCTACATTGATGATCATCCTTGTGTATGTGTGATTACTTTGATTGAGCATGTGAGATTTGGATTGAATCTCTTGTCTATCCTTAGGAATTTGTGCTTCCTTTCAGCTATAATTTCTCCATTTGAATAAGAATAAATCTTTCATTTTCTTTTCTTGTTCAAATTTGTTGATGTTGTGACATTGAAAGAACTTGGATTATGGAATCCATGGGAGCTCCTCATCAAAAAGGAGGTTAAATTATTTTCCTATTCAAAGAAGAAGAGGTTAATGGTTGTTCTCCTTCTTTAATTAGTTTTTTACTTCCCTCCTCATTCATTATATGTGGTTGATCCTTCCCTTGTGTCTCTTCTTCTTGAAAACTAACCTTTTTTATAAGTCTAGGATCAATAATTTTTCCACTCCTAGTGATAATAGAATGCAATTGTTTCTTTCCTTTTCTTTACGATGTGGGATTTGGTGCCAATTGAGAAGGTAATTCATTCTTTATCAAGTGTTGGAACCATCTTCTTATCTCATTCATAAATTACTTGCTTTCTTCAATAAAGGAAGTAAGACTTTGAGTAATCTATTGAAGTGTTCACTAGTTTGGCTCTTAAAAGATATATAATTATTTTGGGACTACTATTCTTGGAAAGGTGTTCTTTGTTGGACTGTTACTATTGGTTGATTTCTATATTATTGGAAAGCCTTGACAAATTCTTGTACCTCCTCATGACAATAGGCTAAAGTTGCAAAAATGGTACAATCATGTTGTTGGATACCACAAAGGTTACATACCTCAGCTTGCATCATATAGGTCTATTTCTTTATTAAACAAGCTTATTCATTAACTTTTTTTAGTTTTTTAATTTGTTGGATCATGTCTTGTGGGATGTTAGGTTTTAATCATCTCTTACTTTGATCGATCAATGAATCTATTATTCTCTAGTCATCCTCCAATGTTACATTCAATATATTTCCACCATACATAAAGTCAACATTTTTCCTACAATATGATAAGAGGCCTTCTATAAAGAATTGGATAAGTTGGTGAGCTGGAAATCCATGGTTGGGGTTTTTCAAACACAACCCCTTGAACCTATCAAAATTACTCTCATAGTCCTCATCGTCTTGTTGCATGAAACTCATCAACTACTTTCTTAATGAGTACAACCTATCATTGGAAAGAAATCTTTGGAGAAAGATAGCCTTAAACTCATTCCATGAGCTAATTTTTGTCCTAAGGGTTTATAGCCAAAGATTAGCTTTGTCTTTCAAGGTTGATTTGAAGGAAATCATTTTAGTTCTATCTCCACTTTGAGGTGTCAACATTGCAAGTGTGATTTCAAATTCTCTTATATGAGTGACTAGATCTTCATCATTGGTCCCCCTAAAAATAGGTAGTAAATGAATCCTTGTTACTTCAACATTCCTATCTTGGGGAAAGACTAAAGGTACTTGAGGTATTACTAGTGTTCTTTGGCTTAATAAGTATACAATAGTTTATCCTTGGTAGGCTTGTCCAGTTGGAATATTAGAGCCTATACTACCAAAAGGAAAAGGAATTGAACCATATGAATGGTAAAAGTAGTAGTTACAATTTGGGCAATAATTGGACCTGGTATGGAAATAGAGGTAGCCACTAACATGATGGTAATTTAAAGATTTAATGTATTTACCAATTGAGTGGTTCCTCCAATAGTGGATGTGTTACTTAGTATTTAGCTAAAGCTTAAATTTTGAAAACTTGCTACCATAGTTGAACTTGTGATTTGCATTATAATATTTAATATATAAAAAATAGGGTTTTAATATGTGAAAAATTTAAATTAAATTTTTGCTTTTTATTGATTAAAAAATTTTGTTGGATTTCCCTCTTTATTACTATTTTGTTTCTTAACAAAGGTTAAGGAATTAGAGCTAGGTTATCCTTGTTCCAACTGGATTTGTTTCAAATTGGTTTGAGTGCATTTATAATAGTTAGTGGTGTTTCTAGAAGGATGGATTCATGTTGGATTTTTATGTTGCTTGGTTTCATTTAATAAACACTCTTCTTTAGCATCTACATGGGCAACTAATCCAAACATTTTGCAAATTGGTTTAATTATCCCTATAATTAATGCCTTAATTGCAAATTTTCTATAACTTTCTTTAGTTTGGGAAATCAAGGAAACTAATTCTTGTGATTGTACCTTTTCCTTATTTTTAATATTTTAAATTTTTTTCTTACAAGAAAAACAATTAAAAGAAACCATTTCTAGAACTACTAACAAAAGAAATGGAAATGAAAATAGTGTGCAACTTTTTAGAAGTTCTAAATTTCTAAAAGAAATCTAAAAAACATACTATACGCTTGACAATGATTGACTTTGCTAGCATCCCCAACAATGGTGCCAAATTAGTAAACCAATCAAAGTTTGGTGCTAGTTTACATTCTTTGTAGAGATGTCACCTCATTTGTGACTAAACCATGAGTCATATTTGTAGAGGAATGGTTCATAGTTAAAGAGATCATCAAGACAATAAATGGTTAGATCCAAATCCAATTAAAATCCCACACTTATGGCTTTTACTCATAAGTAAAATAATAAATTTTCACCCTAACTTCTAATTCCAAGTTCAAGAGTGGAAATTAAATGATTTAATCAAATTAAAATCAAATAATATTAGTAGAGACAATGGAAGATTACAAGGAAGACTTCATCTAATTTGTGATTTAGCCTTGTTATTTCTACAATGCAACAACTTCAACAACCCATCAATGGACTCCAATGATAATTACCACAAGTCTCAACAAATCTTCTTTAGAAGCTTTTTCTTTTGTAAATCAACAAATCCTCGTACTCAATCCCCCCTACTAGACATCAAGCTTTCTCATTTATACTAAAAAAGTTTAATTAAAATTGAAAAAAATGTTATTATTTGGGTATATTGATCTTCATCTAACACTTCGATGAAGATTAATTACAAAGCACCAAACTGTATTGTGATGGCTATATTCTTCAATAGTTGATCTGCATCCAACCAATGGTGAAAATCGATATCTTTATTCCTTGGTAAGGCACTTGCTCCTGTAATTGAATGATATCAATTCTAGTTATGAAAGCTATAAAAATCAACATAATTTAAGTCAATCTAAATTTATTCAATGATGTATATCGATGTCATCTTTTCTAGCATATGTCAAAGCTCCCAATTCCAATTGATATCTTTATTAATTTAGATAGATCCTACAATAACAAAGACTTATTAAAGTAATTATTGCATATTGATGGGCATTAAAGAAATAAATGCACTTCAATATAGTAAAATAATAAAAAATAAAAAGAAGGATTGTCAATTTTCCAAGACTAGAACAATTGGGAGTTTATCAAAGAACCTCCTCATCTTACTCTTCCTGCACATCATTTTCATCCATCAAATACCCCCATTACACAATGCATGAACATCATCAACTCCTTAAATCCTTTTTTAGTGCCTAAACTACAAAAAAATTTTGTCTCACTATTCAATTCAATTAACCTAGCTATCATAATATTACCAAAAACTAGTGTGCCACCCATATACAATCTCTTTTTGAACACCAATGCTATTAATCAATCATCCCATTTTCCAAATTTTAATTTAATATTAAACCTTTTCCAACCACTGTCTAATATACCACAACCTTAATCAATGTAGGTGTCATTGCCATTTTTTCTACCTATGTAGCATGTACCCTAATATAGCACATCTCAAATTTTCATGTTAAACATTAAACCATCATAACCATTTTTATCCTCTCATAATCCAAATTTGGATAATGTTATAGTTTCATCAAATACTGATGTTCCACCTAAATTAATGCTCTTGATGCAAAGCTCATGTCTAGGCTATAGGTGAATAAAGACCAAAAATGAAAAAGACATAACATTGCATGGGGTTAGTCTCATAGTCTCTATCACACACCTCCTTATCAATACCATTAGTTGTTTGATTTCTTCTGCTTAAGTTTCCAAAGGTGTTTCATTGCCAAATTTTACAAAGTATAATAGAGTATCTGATCCTATGAAGCACATTATTACCTTTCATAATGAATGTATGTTGTTGGCTAGTTATTCCCATACCATATTATGTAGATTTTCTAACTCCTTGATAGGAAAGGCTTTGGAATGATATTAGGCCTTGCCTCATGAGTCCATTATCTTCTTGAAGAAACTGTCACTACCTTTGTGGAGAGATTCAAGTATAACATTAGCAAAGGTAAAACTTAATAGAAATTATTAGCCATTAAACATGCTTCTAAAGAATTTATCTGTAAGTTCATTTTATGATAGACCTCTGCCACAATGGAGCTCATTCATTACATGATGATCAACTGCTAGACATTCTTGAGTGGGCCATAAATGACTACATTAGAGGTAAGGTGGTCTACCCTAGGCCAATTACCCTCCATGACATGACCACCTCCACTAAACACATTGAGAAGGTGGCCATTCAATGCAACGATCCAGAGTGGATTAAGTTGAAAAAAAAAATAAAGTAGCAGGTAAGGACAAGTTCACCCAAAACACTGGTCAAATAGTGGCTTTGATGAACCAAACTGTAACATGTTTATCATCAAGAAATTGAGGCAATGATGGAAGCAAGAACATGAGCCCTAATTCAAAGTTAAATAGTGGTGAGAAAAACATGTTCAATAATGGCAGGTAATCATGGAGGCCATATAAAGATTGGTCCAAATACCATAAATTTATGATGAGATCCACATAACTGTATAACATGCTACTAAAAGATGGACACATAATACCTAAGAAGGTTTCAAAACAAAAGAAATAAAAATTTAAAAGGCTTTAAACCTTGGCTATTGATCCTTCCCAAGGCATGAAATGAAAGCCAATTGTTCCTAAGTGGTACAATTCCAATAATTTTTGCTACTATCATGAGGTGCCAAGTTATGATACCAAGGATTGTAACACCCTTAAAGATGATGTTTAGGCATTAGTTGAAAAAGGGATCAATCATGTTCAATACTTTCATCCAACCCAATAGCCAAAATATGAAAATTTATTAGGATCCTCTGAATTCTCATTCAAGGAGAATTTTATCCTTTTATATAGAACCTAAAGAAAATAATCCACAAGCTCCCTTTGTTGTTCAAATGGATTCCTTCTATTGCTAGTCTCCCTCATCCTCTCATTTTACCTTAGCAAGGCCTAAGAAGCATTTTGTAATCAATGTCACTTGGAATGATGCCAACACACCTACTTCCTAGAACATACAAAGGGCTTCCTTAGTCATTGACATGAATCCTCATTATGATGAAATTCATATGTCATCTTAGCATACTTTTTCATACCCTCCCACTCCATCAAGAAACAAAGTTTCAATGCCTATTAACTCTATTCATTATCCTCCTATCTTGCCCTACAATATGTATCCATTATAACATCCTTTCTTTCCACTCAAGTCACAAGAGGCTCCCTTGCTTTCTACCCCTACTTCGCCTATCAGAATCCTCACAAGGGTCAAAAAGAAGGTAGTAACTGATGACAAGGAAAAGAAAAAAAATAGGCTAGTAAGCTAAATGAAAATAATGTTTTATTTTAAGATGCATCAATTGGAAATTACCCTACTCACATTATCATCTCAATTTTACTAACCATATCAAATGTTGTTTTCCTTGCACCAACTTCCAAAAATCCAACTTTTGAAAATAAGACTATGCCCTAAATTACCATTGCCATGAACTCAAAAGGAATACATATTTTCCTCTTTAATCTCATCTCCACTTTAAAGGAACATTATTTAACATTGGAGGAGCTACTAAAGTTCATCATGGTACCTTTGGATATTTAGCCTCTTGTTCATGTGATCTCATCAATGCTTCATCCTTCATGATATGAAGCTAAATGTTTGATCTTTAAGGGAGAAAACATAAAAATACATCTTATCATGGGTGCCATGAGCTAGCTTCTAATCTATGTCACCATACATATTAGAGACAATGTGTTGCTACAATTGGTGCATGTGGATAATAGAGTCAAAATCAATGTCATATCATGGGTAGTTATTAAGTGTCCTAGTCTCAAAAAATAGTTCACATACTCTAACTACAATTCTTCTCTATTTTTGTTTAGTGGCACTAGAGTAGAAATCCTAGGAGCAATAAAATTACCTTTTTCTCTTGGATGTATGATCACATCTAAGGCTATATTCATTGTTAGTAGAGATTCATCTAGAATAAATGCTATTTCAACGCAACCTTGGTCAATGTACCATTATGTTGTTTCATCACCCTTACCTCAAGAAATACACTTCCCTTGTAAGGATAGAGAAATAGTGTTGCATGTTGATCCTGAAATCCCAGCTATCTCATGATTAGATGTATTGGAAGAGATTAACTTAAGATCTTAACCTACTATTATTGGAAAAATGTCCTTAAAAATGAAAATAAAGAAGTTGATATAACCATTCCTTGGTCATTTAGCACCTACAAATTCATGGAGGTAGACTTTCATAAATTGAACATTGTTAAATCCATTAAGAGTGTAAAGATTTTTTACTAGGTCTAATGCTAGGAAATCCATTGCTAAGACATTGCAGTCTTAAATCTTTTCTCCTCTCCACAATTTTATCTTTGCTTATTTCTTATGTTTATGTATGTTTCTTAGTATGAAATTAGTTTTAGCTTCTTAACATGAATTCTACTATTTCACTTTGTTATTTTTATTCATGCCTTCTTGATTAGCATAGTCTTATCACTTCATTTTTGTATTTATTTCTCTTTATATTACATTTTTATCATATGTTTTATTTAGTGTTTGCTTTGTATTTACCTTTAAACAATCACAAATTTAGAAACATAGAAAATCAAAATAAAAATCATAAAGATAGAAAACTTTAAAGAAAAACATAAACATATAAAACTTAAAAGCCACAAATTGACAACCTTGTACCATAGCCTTGTAACATAGCTAAAAATCCATATAGTATCCATAAAACATTATCCTATCAATAATAGCCCATAAGTGCATGAACAACTACAAAAGTTCATAAAAATAAAATCTTTCTCAAATATATGAACATAAAATTTATCAATAAATCTTGTCCACTCTAAGTCATATTATGAGAAGAGAGGATCTTTCCCATCACTACTACATGATCTACATCTTTTTCTCCAATGCTAGAGCCTCCTCGAGCACCCACATATCTAAATCCAAAATAAAACAAAAAAATTTTAAGATATAAAACTTATAAAAATAAGAATTCAAAAAACAAAAACAACAACAATAAAATCATTGATACAATTCTAGTTTTTTTCCTCACTTTTTATTTTAAGGATCAATTTCAAAGGTAAGATATTTTGTTTTTTTCAACATATTATCAAAACTTAGAAAATTTGTCACTATTAGTTTTTAATTCTTTGTACCTTAGAAAATTTTTAGGTTTCAGTTTTACCTTGAAAACTTAGAAAATTTTTCTAAATTCTCTACCTCAATTGCATGCCATCAAAAATTCTCTAACTTTCCCAACCCTTAGAAGGTTTTAGCCTTACCCTACCATGAAAGTTTTCAAACTTCCTACCCTCCTCTACTCAAGTGAAGTGCACATCCCACCCCCCACCCACACCACCACATTCCCCCATGACCTCTCCCCCCAACCTTCCCTCCTTCTTCATACTTAGAAATTTTTCTTAAGATATTCTTCTTTGCTTACACAAATTTGTTACTTCTCTTTTCTCTATGTCGTAGAAAATTCTTACTCTCCTATCTTTCCTAGACTTAGAAAATTTCCGACCTCTCTCTCCATACTTAGACAAATTTTTCATTCTTCCCTAAAACATAGAATCTTCTTCCTATCTCTTCCTTGAAAATTTAAAAAAAAATTAAATATTTTTGTTTCATTCAACAAAACTTGAAATCTTTTCTAACTTTATTTCTTACATTAATTCCATTTTCATGTAATTATTTCTTTCTCTTTCATGCTTTACAAGCCATGGGGTCTAATCTACTTCATCATTTGCATGAACTACTTGTCTTGAATGGGCCAAATGATCAAATCTCTCAGTTTCTCAACAAGGATTTGATCAATTTTTTACTTTTTGACCCCTTAGATTCTATCATCCCCCTCTATATCATTGATAAAGACTTGATCCCTCAAACTAACTTTTCCTTCTTAGATTACAAACTTCTTTTGAATAATGATACATTACTATAGCTCACTATAGAAAATCATCAAAATGAGGAAAAGACCTTACAAATAGGGAAAAACCTACTTGATAATATTGAAAAATCCATTCTAGAAATCCCTATACAAAATGCTATCACCCTTTCATGGGGATATGATAACATGTCTGATTTGGATTCCATTCTCATCCAACATAACATCATACTTGAGGAAGGATCCAAACTTGTCAATCAAGAATCCAAAAAAAATCAAGCCTTATTACTTTGATTGAGTATTCAAAATGATGGTCATTCCTAAGAAAAATGGAGCTATTAGGTATGCATCAATTTTTGTAACCTTAATAAATTAACATTGAAAGATGATTTTCTACTACCCAACATTGATCAACTCATAGACATAATGATAGATCATGCTTTACTTAGTTTCATGGATGATTTTTCAAGCTACAACCAAATTCAAATTAATCACAAGCATAAGTGCTTCACAACTTTCATGACTTCATTAGGAACTAATTCTTACATGAAAATGTCTTTTAGGATTAAGAATGATGGAGCAACATATCAATGGGACATTATCATCATTTTTAGTGACATGATGTTTAAAATTATTAACGATTATGCAAATGATTTAACAATCAATTCTATCATCACAACCAAACATCCCACTAACTTATACCTAGTGTGGATTTTCGCAACAAGTATAACCTTTACTTAAACCCTAAGAAGTGTATTTTTGACATGAAAATAGTTAACATGTTAGGATTTCTAGTTTTAGCTAATGATATAGTAGTAGATCTCAACAAATTCAAAGCAATCATGAATTTCCTACAACCTCAGTTTCTTAAGAACATGCATATTCTACAAGGTAGATTCCAATCCATCTTTCATTTCATATGCAATCTAACTAACCAATTTCATCCCCTTTCTCACCTTCTTAATCAATCTAAAAATTTCAACTAAGACTCAAAATATTAAGAGGCTTTTGTTGCAATCAAGCATGCCCTTAATAACATTAGGTCCTCCATCATGCTCAATTTGATCTTTCTTTCTATCTCTATCTTTCTAAGTCTAATTACTCTATCGCAACCAAGCTTTGCCAATGATGTATAGATGTTGCTAATCTTCCTATCTATTACATCTTTCATTCACATTACAAGAATACAAAAAAAATCTTGGTTAGGGCTTCTCTTTACACTTAAGAAATGGAGACATTAACTACTAGGGAAAAAGGTTCTTGTCACTTGCTGAGACAATGTTTTATGATCTATTGCCATCAACCCATATGATAACAACTGCATAATAAAATGAAAGATTCTCTTAATGGAATTTGACTTATCCTACCTTTCCAAACACTTGATTAAGGATAAGCCATTGTGGATCTAGTTACTTTAGCTCCACTCTCTAAATCATCTGTTATAACCATAGAACCTTCTCCTAAGGAACCAAATAAGAAAGATATAATCTCTCCTTTTACTACGATGTTGAAACATGAGGATTTGAATTCACACTTATATTTTAATGGTGTGCACATAACCCAAGGTTCAAGTGCAACTTGTGTTCTAAATTACCAAGGTATGAATCCCATTTATTATACTTATAAATTTAAATTTTCATGTACTAACAATGTGGTAGAAAATGAAGGTCTTAATCGAGGTTTACTTTTATCCCTTCAGCTTGGAACCAAAAGACTTTCCTTGTGTAATGATTTCCAATCAGTCATGTGCCAAGTAAATAATGAATATGCTTGCAAAGTTGAATACCTTAAATCTTATATAGACTTACCACAAAATTTTATTTCTTTGTTTGATGAACTTTTACTCATGTAGATCCACTACTCAAATCATAGAATCACTCACTTTGATATCTCTCTTTGCATCATGACTAATGATGGACCTCAATTCAAGAACAAAGAACTAGCTAAATTTTGTGATCAATATCAAATTACCAATTCATTTTCATTTCTATATTCCCTATAATTTAGTGTGTAAGCTAAATCAACCAATAAATTTCTCATCCATTTACTAAGAATCATGGTTGATAAATTCCAACATAATTACATACTCAGTTATCCCACACCTTTTGAGTCTACTATACTATGTTTTGAATAGAAACTAATCAAATCCCCTTCATGATTACTTTATGGATCATAAGCTATGTTGCTAGTGGAGTTGGATGTGCCTTCTTTTCATGCAATCCTTAACAATTGGATGATGGACAAGGAAACTTATACAATGAATTCCATTGAGTTGGATTCTTCAAGAAAATCACAAGGAAGTAGCAATCAATATCCAAATTATCAAGAATCCATGTGCCATCACCATGAAAAGCATGCTAGGCTCAAAGACATCAAAGAAGATGACCTTATTCTTAGAAATTTTCCTAATGCCAAGTTGACTAAGTTCTCTTTGAACTAGCAAGGTCCTTTTGTCATCATCAAGATTCTTAGCAACGAAGCATACTACTTAGCCAGCTCATATAGGAATCAATATCTAAGCCTAGTGAATAGGCTACTATATTTGAGGTCCAAAAAAGAAAATAAAAAAAGAGAGAGTGAGATCAAACATCATAAGATAAGTTGGTTTTTTTTTACTAGAAGACAATAATTTTTATTTTTATTATATAATAGGAGTTTATTTAAATAAAATATATGAAATTTTAGGATTGGTGGGAATTTGTAATTTTATTTCAACACTAATGCATATATATATATATATATATATAAAATTTTTAGGGTTATTTTGACATTGGGGCTATATCATATTATTTTTAATAAACTTTGCCCTACTTGTCACATATATATATCGAAAGCATATCTTGGAAATTTGGATCATGAAATCATGAATGTAATTTCAACTAGAATTTGACTATTTCATCATCAATTCATCAAACTTTTACAAATCCATTAATTCATCAACATCATTCATTATTATTTACTCAATCTTGGAAGTTGAATAGTCAGAATTGGGAACATTTACTATTTTGATCATATCTTATTCATTTTGAAATAATTTTCTATGATTCTAAATTTAATTTAAAACTATAAAAAGTGGCTAAGTTCAAGTAAAATTTAATTTTAATATCTATTGCAATTCTAGAGATATTTACTCTAAGATTCAATATACATTTTAAATCCTAAAATTTTACCATAATGAATGATGACTAATGATTGGATCATTTCTCCCTTATCTCACAATGGTTTGATATGATTCTATATTTATTTGAAATCTAATATCCTTAGGAAGGTTTAGTTAAAATTTTAGCATCATAAAAATGACAACTTTGATGTTATAATCTCTAAAAGTTGTACTACAGGAATTACTAGGATTTTTAATAGGTTGTAAAGAAAAAAACATAACCTCATCTTCTAGATATATTTTTTCGTACTTGTTTCAAAATTGTAGAAAAATTCCTAAGATCTCCAAAAATATAAATTTAATTAGCTTATTCATAAAATTCCTTCAAGGTTTTCTCTAACTCTTTTTCCATCTCCTCTACATTTTAATGTGCTATTTTTGCTACCCTCATTATATCACTTTTTCTCTATATTTCTCTCTATTTTCTAATATTTTTATTCTATCTTCTTCATCGATGATGGGATGCAATATCGCGGCAACTACGATATCGCGTAGCCGCCACAATATTGCGTCATCCCCCGTGATATCGCATATGCGATATCGCGGTGCATTGCAAAGTCTATAAATAAGAGGCGACTCTCCCTTGTTTTCCATTCTAGGCCTAGACCATAGGGAAACTCTGGTAGTTTGATCTCTCTAGAGATAGAATATTTTCCATGTGCCCGCAGTAGGAGCTCCAAAGTGAACGGATCTTTATTTGAGCAAACACTGTACCTAAACACAAGTTTGTGTACGGCAATAAAGATGAACTTCTTGGATAAACCTTGCAGTGCATGGAATAGGCTAATTAGGATTTTTTATTGTTATTTACTATTTTCCATTTAAATTCTTTATTAGTTATTAAATCTTTCTCAACCCATCTCTCCTAGTTAAGTGCCTCAGTACGACCGCTTTGAGCACGTGCGTTACGCTTGGTGATCCCAGCAACGATTAGCGTTTGGTAACCAAGGTTGCAACGGTTCAGGGTGTGAACGATAAGTGGGATTGGATGTTGATGCTAGGTTAATTAAGACTTAGTTAGTTAGTTAGAGTTAGTTAGTTAATCTCTTCAACCCTTTACCTTGTCAGCTTAGGAGATAAAAATAGAAAAGATATAAAAATCCTATACCTCGGACTTACTTAACCATACCGTGACAAATACAAGTAAGTCTAGGAAGACAATGAATAATTAACCTTAAGTGTTCCATGAGGTGTGTAGGCACTTAGTCTACGAAGTTCAACCAGATTGCATGTGTTACGCTCGTATTCGTATAGTTTAGTGTAGGAGTACCTCACCACTCATCATTGGCGCCATTGTCCGGGACTAAGTGTTTGTGCGCTAAGTAGAACATAGGAAATTACTCACATAATTGGGAGCTTAAATGAACCTTAGGGTTAATTAAATGAAAAATTTTATAACAGTCAAATAGCACACCGATAAGACATAATGTCTTCTTCTTCTTCTCACAAGATCATTTCACCTAGGGATAATACAAAGAATAGTCGGCAATCAAAAACACATAACCTAAATCAGCCGATTCCTCAAAAAATATAAGTTGACATATAATCATCCCGATGAGTATATCCCCAATTTTACTTTTATCCTCCATCAGGATGAACAGATGCACTGGAGAGACTTGCAAGGTAACATAGTGTTACCTCCTGATCGTGCAGTCCCCAACATGCTCCTCCGTGCTTTGGCACAGATTGGCATGACTCATCTTTATGCTGAATACATTGTAGGTGATTTTGACACAAGGGATTACTATCCTATAGTTGCACAATGTATGAGGGACTCAAGGCAGGAGAGCCAACATACACTATTGAAGGGCAAAGAGGTCCTGCACATCCTAAGTGAAATCAAAGATGGTGAACCACTTGTAACTAGTTCTCTATCTAAAGATGTTCCCCCTCCTAACAATGGTGAGGAGGTGGGGTATCAGAACCTACGCTTCATGATACACAACCCTAGTTCTAATCCCCGTGAACACTAGCTATTCACAAAGGGAACAACAACACATGACAAGAACGGGCACTCAAATCGTCACCATGATCGGGGCCGAAGCCATATAAGATAAGGTAAGAAACATCGTCATGGCAATGGTTCTCCTTCTTCTTCACCTTCATCACATCACTCACCCTCTCCTTCCACATTAGGGTGTAGTCATAGAGAGAATAATGGCAAGATAGAGGTAGGGAAAATGAGAGACCTCGACGAGAGAGTCAAGAGAGAGGACAAGGGCAATCAAGAGAATCAAGGCATGAATGAAGGGAAAGTAGGGAACAATGAAAACATCATAGACATCATGAAAGAGATGATCATGAAGAATCCCTACTTGCCACCCGAAGCATGCTAAATATAACAGAGGCAGTGAGAATTTCAACAAGGCATCAAAAGGATAGTCAGATCAAGCGCTTAGACATGAACAATATTCCACGCTTCGAAGGGGATAGAACGTGGATCAGCAAAATCATTTACAGGCATTCCATGATGCCTACACCTTGCAAAACATAGAGAACAAGTGGTAGAAACTAAATTTGTTTCCTAGGACATTCATCAAGGAAGCAGAGAGTTGGTACTAGTCCTTAGAACTGGAAACTATCAGGAGGTGGAGTACGATGTTAGAACTCTTCAATGATAAGTATAAAATGTACTCCATAGTGTCTAATTTGCATAAGCAGATCCAAGGATGGAAGCAAGGTATTCATGAACCCTTGGATGCTACCATGGGCCACTACTCTGCATTATTACATCGTTGCTCAGGCCATGGTTACGCACAATGGGACCAACTATGCCACATCATGGATGGGCTAAGGTATGAAACTAGGAGAGCCCTTGGGACTTATGCCCAAGGGAGACTATCAAAACTTAGATCCCATGAAATTCATCGCTTGTTGGAACAAGTAGCCAAAGAATAAGGGGAGCTACAAAAAAGGGAAATTGAGGAAGAATATAACCGTGATTTCCCTCTTTGAAAGAAGGGAGTGAGATTTTGCGATGAAGAGGATGAGTCACCAATCGAAGAGTTGGTGAATAGAAAAAATTTTCCACTTCAGAAGCTAATAATAGAAGTAGCAGCTAAGCTAAAAGAAGTATGGAGCTCCTTAGATAGTAAAATTGAAACTGTCCTAAAGATTGTAAAAGAGTCTAAGGAGGAATGAAGTAGTGACAAGGACAAGAAAAAGCAGAGTGATTCAAGCCCTGCACGTGACAAGGGTAAGGGGAAAATGAACATCTCCGATGAGGTTGTGGATTTGGACATAGACGATGATGGTGGATGTGAGATCTGCCACTATGACCATCCTAAGGGATGTTGTCCAATCATCTCACATCTACAAGAGTCTGGGTTGTATGCACTCAACCCGAGACTCAACAGACAGCAGACACCCCAAAGGTTACCTTATCCTCAAGGTAACCCAAGATAGTTCCACCAACCGTTGATGTACTATCCAAGTGGAACTCCACCACAACCCATTGGACAACATCAATAGTGGCAATACCCACAATCATGCAGGATGCCACCGCCAAAACATCAATACCCTTACCGGCAGCCCGATCCTTATGGTTACTACATGCAGTAGCCGATTTCTCCAAGTGACTCTATGGGTCACACAACTCCCCAACATCACTACCAAGTTTGGGAGTACTTTAGAAGGACTCCTTCTCCTTCGGGAGATTCTCCATATCCATACCATCCTCCTACTCCATCCACACCTCTTCCACCAGTAGTTCCCATACCTCTTGCTCCAACAATGCAAGGGGAACTTCCTACTCAACCGCAGCAATGAAATGCTATGAGAGCTATGAATATTCAACCTATTGTTGGTTCTAACAACCATAAAAAGAGAAGACCTTTCTTCAGAACCAAAAGCCCAGATAAGATCTCACAACAACAAGCATTTGAGTCTGTGCACGCCTCTCCAACAATTAAGGCTTCGGTGCCCCCTTCCATCCAACAACAGATCTTAACGTGTACAGTTATGTTAACACATATCATAACTAACTAGATCAAGGTAGACCACCTTCCCAAGAAACTATCTGACCCTAGGAGTCCCTTAACCTATCTCCAAGCCACTGGGAATGAACCACATAAGGCTCTTCTTGACTCAGGTTCCAGAGTCAACTTAATTTCACAAGAAATGTATCAAGCCTAGAACCTGTCCCAACTTAAGAAGAGCAACATTCAACTAGAGCTATCAGACCAGTCCATCACCATTCCCTTGGGATTGGTGGAGGACATCGTCACCACTGTGTTTGGTTGGTCCTACCCAACTGATTTCCTAGTGATTGAAGTAAATAACAATGACAAAGGGGACTTCCCAATTATAATGGGAAGGGCATGGCTAAGTATAGTAGATGCATGCCTAGGAATCCATGATCTTTCCTTGGAAATATCTAAGGTATATATTTATGGAAAGATCAAGAAGAGGAAACTTCCATGCATCACATACAGTGATTCATTGGGTGATGACATGGAGGAATGCACAACATCTCCTCCATGCAACAGGTGTGCCCTTGAAACTGTGAGACAAAGATGTCTGTATGTAGCAACCACACAACCAGTAGTAGACACCCCATGGTTGATAGCTAGTCAAAAGAGCAACCGACAAATATGCATGGAACGAACTGGGGAAACAACCCATGCCAATAACGAAGGCATAGATACATTAGAATATGAGTGTCACCAACTTTCACCCCTTAATCTAAGATCATCAATTGGGAGAAGTTGGACACTTTTAAAAAATTCAAATAGGCGTTCATTATTTCGGATCTCTCCCTTTCCATTCAGTCATGGGGGAGATGGCCACCTATGCTAATCATTTGGGGTCCTCAGTTCTTTTTACGTTTTTTTTACACGTTTTTTTTTACACATTTTTGTTTTACAAGTTTTTGTTTTACACATTTTTGTCTTACACATTTTTGTTTTACACATTTTTGTTTTACAAATTTTTTTAACTTTTTTTTTTTTACATCATTATTATCATTTTTCATTATGTGTGTGTGTGTGTGTGTGTGTGTGTTATCCACCCTCTAAGTTTGTCACCTAATAAGTGTTCTTCATGATGGTATGAACTGTTTTCTATTGGTTGCTAATGTTTGGTTTTTACCTTTAAGTCACGATGTTGATACTAAGGTATGTTTCTTTTGATATGGCGGGCAATGAGTTCACTTCATCCATTCATCCACAAGTTTCTATGGTCTCTCTTGGCTTGGAAATTTACAGTCCCTTCTAACTAAGAACTATTAACAAATCAATGACTAGGCATTTCTCAAACTAAGGAAGGACTCAAGGTTTGAAAAGGGTGTGACTTCAAGGGAACTTGATTCTTTTGTGTTTGCCATTCTCTTGGGTGCTTGGATGTTTTCTTCTTGAGTTTTCTTACCATTTCAATGTTACCCAATTATCGAGAAGCTGAGCAAATAAAAATAACAAAGTCTTTGCATGGTGTGGTTCTCACGTATAAACACATAAAACAAAAAAAAATAAAAATAAAAAGAGAAAAGGAAAAAAAAGAGAAGTGAGAATTCAAAGCACACCCCTTAGACAAAATAATCCCTTGGGCTACAAGCACTAGTTATGGAACTCAAAATCAAAATGTTCCCTCTAACTAAGGCCTTTCTCACTTCCCATTCTCTCCTCCTTGTTTCGTCCGAATTGTGGTGGCTCTTGGGTGAAGGCATTCTTGTTACTTCAAAAGGATGGATTGGCAAAATGCATTAATGCGAAGTCACTAGAAGTGGTTTGTTTAAGGCTAGACTTGGAATGGGACCTGCTAAGTCACCTTAATCATAAAACGCACAAGGGGCTGTACACCACCTTGTTCTTGGGATTCCATTCCATTCTCTTCTCTCCACCCTTTTTTCCATTATTCACCTCATTTTCGGTTGTATCATTAGTGTATATATTTTGTTTGATGCATTGTTTTCTTTTTCGTGAATTCTTGTGGTTAAGACTTTAACTCTTGTTCCAAATGACATTCCCAGAGCCTACGAACTCTTTGAATGTGGGTTTGTCAAGGCATTAAGGGCATGAGTCTACTTTGGGGAGGACCCACTGACATTCCTCTTTGGTGCATCAGTTAATTTCTTTCCCTTAACATTTTTGCAATCTATATTATTTTGTTCATTTCTATCTTGACATCCATTTCATTGATGCTATAGTTGTCTCTTTTTCTCCATCTTTCTTGTTCTTTTTCTTTCTCCATTCTATCACTACCTGAGGTTCGCTATTAGTCATGGGGGTACGGGGCCCAATTTTTTCAATTTTCTCCTAACCCCTACACCTTCAATAAGCACCAATATTATATCTTCAGATCCATATCAGCCATATCACAACCTAGCCAATGGACCTTTCACCGAAGCAAGGTATCAACTATATTGCAATTCATTTATCCTTGCTAATACAAAAACTATGTTGTGTGTGCAGATGGTAATAATGCAACAATGGATTGTATCTGGGAGGAACACTTGGAATGGAACGGTGCTGCAGCAGCTCTGCAAAGAACGAGATGGATAGTGCGCTTACGAATGAACATGAAAGGTGCAATCTTGGTGTTGGCAGCAACAAAAATTCTCTCTCTCTCTTTCTAAGCTGCCAAATGAGACCTGATGTCAATGTAATAAGGCGTTCACTCTTGTCATGAACACCAGTTTTGTCTTGTCTTTTAATGATGATCCGTTCACATGTCATCCCATTAGTTTCATTTTGAGTCAATAATCCCATACCATCCCAGTATTTTGTAAGGAACTCAAGGAAAAGTTTTCATTCAGTCATGGGGGTATGATGGGATGCGATATCACATGGGCCGCAATATCGCGTACGCGATATCACGTCGTCCCCCACGATATCGCGTACGTGATATCGCGGTGCGTTGCAAAGTCTATAAATAAGAGGTGGCTCTCCCTTGTTTTCCATTCTAGGCCTAGACCGTAGGAAAACTCTGGCAATTTGATCTCTCCATAGATAGAATATTTTCCATGTGCTTGCAGTAGGAGCTCCAAAGTGAACAAATCTTTATTCGAGCAAACGTTGTACCTAAACACAAGTTTGTGTACGGCAATAAAGACGAACTTCTTGGATAAACCTTGTAGTGCATGGAATAGGCTAATTAGGATTTTATTTAATTTTATTTACTATTTTCCATTTAAATTCTTTATTAATTATTAAATCTTTCTCAACCCTTCTCTCCTAGTTAAGTGCCTCAGTACGACCACTTCGAGCATGTGTGTTACGCTTCGTGATCCCAGCAATGATTAGCGTTTGGTAACCAAGGTTGCATCAGTTCAGGGTGTGAACGGTAAGTGGGAATGGATGCTAATGCTAGGTTAATTAAGACTTAGTTAGTTAGTTAGAGTTAGTTAGTTAATCTCTTCAACCCTTTACCTTGTCAGCTTATGAGATAAAAATAGAAAAGATATAAAAATCCTATACCTCGGACTTACTTAACCATACCATGACAAATACAAGTAAGTCTGGGAAGACAACAAATAATTAACCTTAAGTGTTCCATGAGGCGTGTAGGCACTTAGTCTATGGAGTTTGACCGGATCGCATGTGTTATGCTTGTATTCATATGGTTGAGTGTAGGGGTACCTCGCCACTCATCAATCGAGTTTCCCCCAATTTCTTCCTATCCCATTCTACTAACTTTCTTCTACAGCAGACTATGGTTAGGATATTAATCAACAGTCTACATCATATAGCGAGTAATAAGTATTATGCCATTTTTAATTCCATGTGAGGGTGTGTTGAGTTTGAGTGATATATGGAGGGAATTAAATCTATAAAGCATTAGCAATCATTAGAGTTTGAGATTTAGACAAGCCCTCCTTTTACGACATATCATCTCATCCTAATCTATAGGTAATGTCCCTCATTTTTTTCCTAGTTTTATTATTTTTTCAATTTTGTGAGTCTATTTTTCACCTCACCTCTATTACTTCTCTCTTCTTTCTATTTCACGCCTTTCCTATCTTATTCCCTTTTCTCTCATTAACGTATTTAGTAAGAACTAAGTGACTTGTTCTATTCTAGTAAGGATGTGTTAAGTTCATGAGTGGGATAGGATCTAAATATCATAAATGACATCCTTCAACTATATTATGTCTATAATTTAGTCACCCCCTTTCTGTGGTATAGCACCATCCTCATGATTGGTGTATTAGCAATATCCTAATATTTCCCCCTCTCTCGCTTCCTTCTCCCCACTTTTTCTTTTGCAGATACACTAATTCAACCTCTCATCTCTTATTGATGAACCCTCCTTTGACATCTTGATAGCATCCATTAAGAGGCATCAATGTTATATCCACTTTTTTTTTGTTGACTTTGAATTGAAAGAAAGTGTGATTTCAACATTATTCCATGAGGATTTAAGCACCAAATACCCCAAACAAATCATTACAAGACATGATATTAGCTCCTAGTGATCATCAAGAACCATTTGAATTCATAATTTAACATATGGACTTAATTTTTCATGATCTCCGAAAAACTCTAGAACAAAAATTTTTCTAAATGTTAGAGTCATCATGGGCCAAAATTTTTTTAAGTGTTAGAGCTAGCATGTCTCAAAACTTTTTTAAGTATTGTAGCTGGCATGTGTTAAATTGTTTCTAAGAATAGGAGTTAGAACAAGTTAAAATTTTTCTAAGTGTTGAAGCTACCATGCATCAAAATATTTCTAAGTATCTGAGTTGACATGGGTCAAAAATTTTCTAGTGTTAGAGGTGATGAAATGTCAAATTAGATTTTATTTAATACTAAAACATAAAATGCCCCAAAAATAGCTTTAAAAGACATATGTTTGACTTTTGAAAGGATCTAGGGACCATTTGGGATCTTATCCCAACTTTTCAATATTAATTTTGGCAACTTTGAAAAAAAATCTAGAAAATGTCCAAATTTTTTCCAAGTGTTATAGACATTGACATTGCATCAGCATTAGTGTCAGCATCACCATAAGAGGTTGCCACATTCACTAAGATCAAATACTAGACTTATTATTTTTAAATTCAGCACCAAGTTATACTTAACTCCAAGATTAGTTTTAGCAACTATAAGTTAAATTTGGAAACTCCATGCCTATAAATACAAGCTCAAAACACAAGTTTTAGGTTGTATATTGTGATATTTGAGAGCACTTGTTAGAGTTTGAGAGGGTAAGAGCTTAAGAACCTATCATCATCATAATACCGATGTGCTCCTTGGCCACCTTTTGTAGTTTTAGCATCACTTCCAAAAATAGAATTTTTAGGCATCCATAGCACTTTTTAGAGTTATAATTTTTTTTACTCTAGATCAATAATAGGAACCTTGGTTGAAATAGCCTTGTTTTGGCTCTAAATGAATTTCGAATCATGCCTACAATTTCTCTATCCATCACATAATGCTTCATAGGTTTAATTACACCCTCTAAACCTATATTCTACTCAAGATCTAAGTTTCTTTTATTAATTCTATTACACTTACATTTTCTCCCAGCATTTATAGTTTGGCTCTCCATAGAAGGAGAACACTATACAACTTGTCAATAAAGTATTTTATTGTTCAGAAAAGGCTTTGAAACCTTTACTCCATATCAAAGCATCTCAATTTCTTTATTTTATACTTATTTACTCACATTCTATACTTGGAAATTTTTTTCTATCTCTTACTTCACATTCTATACTTAGTTAAAATTTTCAACATTTTACACTTAGTTATTCTTTCACATAAAAATTTCATATTGAGGGGAGGGATCTGAAATCCTTATCTCTACATAATATAATAATATTTCAACATTTTATGTCCTTTTTATATAAGTTTTATACTTAGTTTTTATTCCATCTCTCACATGTCAATCCATAGTTAGTCAAATATTCAACCATTTTATACTTAGCCATTTTTCAACATAAAAACTCTATCATTTGGGAAGGAAAATGAGATCTTTTCTTTCACATTATAGTTGCTTCATTTTAATATTTTATTCTCTTTATTCATATTTTACACTTAATTTTTATTCCATTGTTCATATCCTATTTTACACTTAGTTTATTTTCCAATTATTCATACTTAATTACCTTTCTTGTGATTTTAAGCTTAGTCATTTTTAGCATTAAAAAGTTTCATTTTTCATCATTCCCTACCATTCTTGGTTTCTGTTCAGTCAGCTAAGTTCATATTTGATTAGAGGATTCATGTCCATCCATTTCATAATCATTGATTTATCAAGGGTTACATCAATATAAAAACAATTTATGGCTACAAGCTAAGTATCTTAATACTTAGTTTATGGAGGTGTCCTTATAGAGGTGTAAAGAACATTTTTATAGGAACACTAGGATCCACCACAAGAAAGAAAAGCAATAAGATGGAAGAGCATAGTGTGTATGATTCTTCCTTACTATATGTTCCAAATATATAGATAGAAGACTTAGGCTTCTCATTTCTATTAACCAAGGAGATCGCTTAATAGTTGATTCATGTGTTTGGATATGAGGCCTTTAAGGTGGAAGCAATCATATGAGATGATGGATGTGAAGCTATTCCTAGTGATACAACTACAAGGAAGGAAAATATATTTTTTCTATTTTTAATTTTTGGTAATCTTAGTATTTTTATAATTTTTAGCTTTATCTATGTTAACATGTTTACTTTTGCTTTGTTTTTTGTAGGTACATAGGCTCCAAGAGGTTTTGGTAGTGGTTAGAAGGATGTAGAAGAGGTAATACTTGTGGGAAATATTTTTTTTTCATATGAAACTATGAGTGATCAAGATGGATAGATTTAGATGTTAGTGTGAGTAAGTGAGATGAGACCTATTTTTAGACTTTGTATTTTTTTATATGGATATTGTATATGGTTATTGATGGGATGTACTTGATTAATGTTGTATGAATATTTGGATATGATATAGAGACTGTATTTTTTATGGATTTTAATATTTTATGTTTTAATGATTTTTATAGTTTTTTTATTATACTCATAAATTTTTAAATTTCTCTATGTTTATGGATTTTCTACTTTTTATGTGTTTATAGGTTTTTTGATTTCTCCTTGTGTGGAAGAGAAAATGATTGCAATAAAACAATAACATAAATATAAAAGAACTAGTCATGCATGAAAGACATTAAGTGCTAGTAATAGATAATGAAGAAAAATAACTTAAGAAAGTATTAAAATATTGTAAACATGAAAATTAAACAAACATGAACCAACTAAGTTAAAATAGTGAACATGTGCAAATACTACAAACTAAATAAAATAAAATGCAAGCAAAGGAAGATTGGGCTTGGAATTGTTGTGGAAGCTATGCTTGAGCGATAGCTTTTCTAGATTGCACTCTATTAGGTTCCCTTATACTTTTAACAAACTTATCTATATCGAACTTACAAAATCCTAAATCTATGAATGCATTAGTTTTTGAAGACCAAGGAATGCTAATTTTGGGTGTTTTGATTTTTTGATTTAATGGAGGTTTATCTTATGAGTACTTGTTGGGATCCTAGGCTAGACTCTCCAATGATGTCAAGAAGAGAAATAATAGAAATTTTAAGGTTTTCATAGATTACTACTTTCTTATCTTTATAGGAAAAATGGACTTTTTGGTGCAAAGAGGAAGAGACAACATGATGATAAGCTAGCCAAGATCTTCCTAAGATAGTGTTTATGCCTAATGAGTCCCTAGTGACTATAAAACTGCCTTGAATATGATGTATCTTCCTACTAAAAATGGTAACTTGATGGCCTCTAAGATCTCTACTCTAGCCCCACTAAATGAAATTAATGAGTAATTATAGTTAGATTAAGTGACATTTTTTGAGGCTAAGATGCTCGATGACAAACTATGAAATAACATTGGTTCTAGCTTCATCATCCAATGCATCAAAGGCAAGGACATGTTATCTTCCACTAGTATTGTAATGTGTCTTAGAAGCTGACATACAACACCCATTATAGGATGGATCCTGATGTTTCCTCCTTGAAGACCAAGTAATCTACCTTATGCTTTAGAGCATTAAAAATAGATGAAATTACTTGAGTATAAGGTTGGATGTTTGTCGGCACCACGTTTTATTTGAGCACTCCTTTAAAGTCATGGAGTACTTCTTAGAATTTGAAAGTAGATCAAATATGAAGATATTAATTCCCTTTAATTTCATTATAGTTTTAATTTAAGACAAATTTTTGTTCCCAGGTTCTACCTCATTACCTATAGGTGAAGGGAAAACAATGGTAGAAGCTAGTATGATAATGTCAAAGAAAGGAACTATACCAGTTCATTTTGAAAGCAAAATTTTTTTTAAGAAGGGTGGTTTAATGCTTACTCTTGCTCCTTACCTTTTTCCTATTTAACTTTCTTATGTGCACATGTTAGGATTTTAACTAGTAATATTGGAGTGGGGAGCAATGAAGACTTTTGGAGCTTAGAAGAAGAAAATGTATGCAATGGAGGAGAAATTACATAGGGAAGAACTGAAGAATAACCAACAAATATGACTGATGTTGGTAAAGATAGAGTTTCTTGGAGGAAATGGAGGATAAGAAAAGAGGAGATTGGTGCATGTAGAGTTTTCAATGTAATGGGGTATCATGTTAATGACTATGAGAGCTTTATGCATATTCTAGGAAGAGGAGGCATTGAGGCCATCCTAAGGGAGATTAATAAAAAAATAATCTTTAGGCCTTAATGTATTTTGATGAGAAGATGACTGGAAACTAGTTTAATAAGGACTTACTTAAATGATAAAGAATGTTTTGAATGATTTTTCTAATTCTCCAAGAGAAACATAGAATTCCTTCTTGAAATTTTGCATATTTTGATTATTTAGTTGGGTAGGTGTATTAAAAATGATCTCTTGCCCTTCTCCACCTAGGCTTGTGCATCATCTTTGAGCATGTTGCAATCACCAATATCATGTCCTACAACCTCATGATAACAACAAAATTTTTTCATATTATACTACTTTAGGATAGGTGGATCCCCTTCCCCCTATTGAGAATGATTAATTTCCAAAGTTTAGAGTCTTTTGAAGGATCCCTTGTCTATTTTGAGACCTATTTTAGGATGATATACCCTTTCATAAGTATCATATTCTAAAACTTTGTGTACAACATTGCGAATTTTTGATACTTGGAACTATTCTTAGGTGGTCTTCTTTATTCACCATTGAATATGTTTTTACCATAACCATTAGGCTTTGGATTTTAATTTTTATTTCCACCATTGCCCCATTTTTTGATGATAAAGCAACTATATATTGATCACCAATGTCATCATTTTTCCAATGTTTAGAGCAGAACTTTTTCTTGTTTACTACTTTGTTTGCTTTGTTGTAGAGATTAACTTATTCTAGGTCATTGTAATGGATTGCTACCTTTTTTCTATGCTTTGAAGAATTGATAGAATTTTGAAGGCTAAGTAACCTAGGATAGACCAAATTTCTTATAATCCAATCATTCATAGCCCCTTCGAAAATGTCTGACAACTACTTAGTAGGGAGGGGATGTATTAGCTCCATGGTTGTCAATGTCCTTCTAGAGATAAATTTGGAGATGAAATCATTGTGCATCTACTTGATTACATGGAGCTTGTACAAAGTACCATCCTTAGTAATGTTGTATTTGAACCTTTCCATGAAGGTGACAAAGAGATGTTCAAAAGAAGTAATGGACTTATGGGAAATGGATCTTTACCACTCAAGTACTTTCATAATTAAAAAGTTTAAAAAGCTTCAAAGAACAATGTTAGGGATAATTAGCCAATAACATAAATTTATTTTATAAGGTAAGTACATGTTTTATGGGATTAGATTTCCCATTAAGCTTAGTAAAATTTAGCAATAAACCCCCTTTAGGAACCTAAATAGGTAGGATCAATGGAGTAATAGGATTAACAAGAAGACTGGTAATTGAAACTATAGAGTTTTCTTGGAGTTATTTTTTATGTCTATTGGATAACTCTATAATTCCAAGATTTTTATCTATGAGAATAGTTAACAAGAGATTTAACAAACTAACAAATCAGTAATCTTGAATGTATTCATCATTCTTTGCAATAACTTTGCTTCTTATTCTATAGCCTTTTCTAATTTGACTTTATTCTTATCTAATTCATTATAAACTTAGCCTTTCTCATCTTTATGATGGAATACTTTATTGGTTAAACTTTATAAAATACTTCTTCATTAGTCTTCCTTTTATTCTAGGCTTTGCAAAATTCTTCTTGATAAATCTTTTTTTCATTAGCCATCATAACCTTCTAGATGAACTTTACTTCTTATTTAAGAAATTGGATTAGCTTATGTATGGTACTTCTTAAACTTCTTGGAAATTTTCTTTCTCTTTAGAAAATTAGATCCTGTGCTACAAATATTTCTCTTGTCTTCTATAACACTTACTCATCATTATTACAAACAAAACTGATGGCTACTTCATCTTTTTAGAGTTTCATTGGGAAGAGATAGGAGTATTCTTTCTTATGAATTATGATTATTGTTGCTCTATAAGCTTCTTTACTTGTGACTACTTCTTTTCGATTATTGTGAATTGGTTCATGATGTTCTTCCTATCATGAGTTGGCTTATGAGATTTAATACATGTTACAAACTTGGTGATTTTTTTCTCTTCTTTCTTATGGTTATTCTGATGTTCTTTTCTTATGGTGATTTTCATATTTTTGCATTATTCTTTTACACAATATAATTTGAGGCTTGTTCTTGGCTTACTTATATTTCATAGAAAGGTTGTGATGGTTCCTAAAATATGAATCATAACTTTTCGTTATGAACTTATTAATAATGGTTATGAATGGTCTTAACTAGTTATGAAACTAGTGATTGTATAGTTTTGACTTATGTAGTTCAACACTCCTTTTTAAACATTAGTTTCATAACTTTGTTCATTCTTTTTTATGAAGTCATTACGTGGAAATTATTGATTACCTATATATAATACTTTGTGATGGCAAGTAACAAAGAATTTTACATTTGTAAAGAACTAATGAATTTAGTTCCATTTACTCATGAATTTGTAGAAAAAAACAAACAATATTAAACTTTGAAATAAACACAAGGAACTGATTCCTTTTACTAATATGTTAATTCAATAATAGATCATGGGATCCCAATCTGAGAAATGAATAGAGTTAATTTCATCTAAGTAAGGAGAGAGAAAAGAGGTACTAGATCAAATGATGATTCCAAAACTTAAAAATATACTTCAGTAGTAGCAGTAGTGTCACAACCAATAAATTTTCATAAATTTAATTATTTAATTTAATGCATATGATTAATTCTTTAATATTTTCATATGCATTATTATTATTGCTCTTATTATTAGCTTCGTACAAGAGTGATTCCAATCTTCTTGTTAGGGTATTTTGTTAAACTTTTCTATTCTTTGTTTCACTACTATTTAAGCTTATTCGTAGATCTTCTAAATATTTTATGATTAAATGTTGAAATCCAATTACCTTAGGAAGTTTACCTTTTATCATGGCTTTGTAAGTATTTAATTATGCATATTTTATTCTTTATGCACATTTAGTTATGTATATTCAATATTTATTATGCACATTTAATTATGCATTTTTTTATTTTATTATGCATATGTGATTATATGATATCATAGCTAGAATCTGACCTTGCCAATGTCTCTGGAACATTCAAAGTGTAGATTTTGATCCTTGGTGGACTAGAATCAAAGTTACGAGTGTCAAGATATCACATTTTCTAATTTACTTAAATACCATATAAGTTTTTCCATTTAAATTGGGTAATCATGATAAGTAACACCTAAATAATATTTTAGCATATGATTAGGTAGAACACTTGATAAGGATCCCATAGGTTCAAAAAAAATTTAATTTGGAAAATAAACTTATGAAAATGATTTTAGAAAAAAATGAAATAAAATTAAATTTCAAATTGAAAATTCAAATGTCATTGAGAATGTTCACGTGTGAAGCAAAGGGCATATATATATTATATGCATATTATGCATATAACTTTTCTTCAGCGCCTCTTGTTTTCTCTACCACCTGGTTCATTGCTTATTTTTTTGGTGTCGCTTTTCCACCATTTAATTTCATAACTATCATTTTCCAAAACTATTTTCCATCGCGTCTTTCTGGAAGACATTTTTTGCCCTTTTTTTCTTCGTTTTGAGATGATTTGAGCCCAATTTTTTCTATTCTTCCGCATGTAAATAGATGGTGGCTTTAGTTACATATCATTGCAATTTGTACAAGGATTTTGGATGTCACAAGTTAAGCAAAGAATAGAAAAGGAAAACTTCAGAAAATTTTGGGAGCTCTACCAATACAAGTAAGAACCTTTATTTTATATTTCCTTTTATGTAGCTACACTATATTATTGTGGATTTTCTATTCCTCCTCTCTACTTTCTATTCTACTATTCTTCTATGAATTTGATTATAACGTCGAGATTTTACTAGATTTTTATTATTTTGGGCTTGTTCTGGTATTTTAATTATGTTCAAATCTTCTTCTATCTTTTGGTGAATTTCTTGAATTGTGAAAACTTTGTCCAACATGCTTCTTGGATATTTTATAAATATTTTGTAATAGCTTTTGATAAGAAAATGATTTTTGATCCTACTCATGACATAAACATGATTTTACAATAATTTTGTGGAATTTTGGCTATCATGAATTTTTTGTAAGAAGTTTGTGAAATTTGAGCTATTATGGATTTTTTATCATTTTGGACAACTTTTGGATTATTGAAATAAAATAATAATATTTGTGTAACCGATTTTTCTCAATTGGTAGTCGAAGCCAAAATCTTTTAGATGCCCTCTTCTGTATGTAATAGTGAAGTGTTTTAGTGGGACCCATCCCATTTGATAAGACGCGATATCGCATCCCATGCGATATCACATACATGATATCGTGTCTTTCCCTGCGATATCGCAGTCCACCACCATATCTATAAATAAGAGGTGGCACTCCCCTCATTTGAAGAATAGAGTTAGAAGTAGCGAAGCTCTGACGGATTGATCACCCTAGAGATAGAATATTTTCCATGTGCCCGCAGTAGGAGTCCCCCAAGTGAACGGCTCTTTATTCGAGCAGCTTTGTACCTGAACGCAAGTTGTGTACGGCAATAAAGACAAACTTTGTGGATAAACCTTGCAGTACATGGATAGGTTTATTTAATGTTATTTATTGCTTTCCTAGTAACGCGGCATGATTACAACTTGGTTATGAGCATTGACGAATGTGTACAACTAACCAAGAAATCGGCTACTCATCGTGATTAGATTCTCTCACCCTTATCTCCTAGAACGTGGGGTAAGTACGACTTGACTACGAGCACCTACGGGTATGTACGGTTAGTCAAGGAATCGGCTGCTTATCACACTTAGGCTAGTTAGGTGCCTTAGTACGACCGCTTCGAACACGTGCGTACGTGTGGTAATCCCAATAACAATTAGCGTTTGGTAGCCACAGTTGCACAGTTCAGGGTGTGTACAGTAAGTGGGAATGGATGCTGACGCTAGTTAATTTAGACTTAGATCCTTAGTTAGAGTTAGTTAGTTTCTTCAACCCTTCACCCTCTAACATAGGAGATAAACCTGAAAAGACCAAAAAAATCATATACCTCGGACTTACTTAACCATACACCGTGACAACAACAAGTAAGTCTAGGAAGACAATGAACGATTAACCCCAAGTGTTCCATGGAGCGTTAGGCATTTAGTCTACGGAGTTTGACCAGATCACACATGCTACGCTCATTTTGTATGGTTGAGTGTAGGGGTACCTCGCCACTCATCATTGGCACCGTTGCCGGGGACTAAGTGTTTGTGCGCTGAATAGAACATAAGGGATATCACTCACATCGTTGTGAGCCTTAACGAACCTTCGGGTTAATCAAAGAAAAATTATATAATCGTAAATTAGCACACCAATAAAATGGCTTCTTCTTATAAGGTTAACTCACCTAGGAATAACATGGAAGACAGTCGGCAACATAAGGAACATAACCATGATCAGCTAGTGCCTCAACAATATAAGATGACATATACTCATCCCGATGAGTATATTCCTGATTTTACTTTTATTCTCCATCAAGATGAACAACTGCGGTGGAGAGATTTGTAAGGTAACATCGTGTTACCCCCAGATCGATCAGTCCTAACATGCTCTTCCGTGACTTGGCACAGATTGGCATGCAAGAACTATTCACTGAATACATTGCGGATGATTTTGACACAAGGGATTATCATCCCACAGATGCCCAACGTATTCGGGACTTAAGGCAGGAGAGCCAACACACATTATTGAAGGGCAAGGTCCCCCATGTCCTTAGTGAAATAGGAGACGAGGAACCCCTCATGACAGGTTTCTTAGAAAATGATGTTCCTCCTCCTCACAATGGTGAAGAGGTTAGGCATCAGAGCCTTTGATCAACTGTACATGCTACGGGCTCTGATCCCCGTGAACACCAATTGTTCATGGCAAGAACAACCACTCACACTAAGGATGGACACTTAGATCGTTATAATGATCGGGGCCAAAGCAGCCAAAGAGAAAGTAAGAAACATCACCATGGTGATGGAAACCCTTCCTCTTCTCCTTCATCTCACCATTCACACTCTCCTTCCATATCTGGGCACAGCCACCATGAGCATAAAGGTGAGGATAAAAGTAAAAGAGATGAAAGACCTCGACAGGAAGGTCAAGAGGAGTTAGGACAAGGGCAAGGACGTAGGGAGAGTAGGGAACCACCACAAAGACATCACAGACGTCATGACATGGATGATCATGAAGAACCCCTACTTGCAACCTGAAGCATGCTAGACATCACAGAGGTAGTTAGGATCCCCACAAGGCACTTAAAAGATAGCAGGATCAAGCGTTTGGACATAAATAATATCCCAGGTTTTGAAGGGGGATACAACGCTGATCCTCAACATCATTTCAGGCATTCCACGATGCCTGTGCCTTGCAAAATATAGATAATGAGTGGCAAAAGCTTAAGATGTTTCCAAGGACACTCACCAAAGAAGCAGAGAGCTGGTACCAATCCTTAGAACCGGAAACCATCAGGAGGTAGAGTACGATGCTTGAACTGTTCAACAACAAATATTAGACGTACTCCAAAGTGTCCAATCTACATAAGCAGATCCAAGGCTGGAAACAAGGTGCTTATGAATCCTTGGATGTTTTCATGGCCCACTACTATACGTTGCTACATTGTTGCCTGGGCCATGGGTACCCTAAGTGGGATCAACTTCGCCACATCATGGATGGGCTAAGGAATGAAATGAGAAGAACTCTTGAGACTTATGCCCAAGGGAAACTTTCCCAACTTAGAGCCCATGAAGTTGAAAGTTTGTTGAAACAAGTAGCACAAGAAGAGGGTGAGCTACGTAAGAGGGAAAGTGCAGAAGAATACAACCACGATCCCTCCCTTTGAAAGAAGGGAGTGAAATTTTATGATGAAGAGGATGAGTCACCAATCGAAGAGTTGGTGAATCGGAAAACTTTGCCGATCCAAAAGTTAACAACTGAAGTATCGACCAAAGTAGATCAAATGTGGGATTCCTTAAATTCAAGAATTGAAACAGTCTTGAAAATTGTAGAAGAGTCTAAGAAAGAGCAAAGTAGTGACAAAGGAAAGAACAAGAGGAGAGATTTAAGCCCTACACATAACAAGGGTAAGGGAAAAATCACTAACTCCGATGTGGCTGTAAATTCTGACACAGACGATGATGGTGGATGTGAGGTCTACTACTATGACCATCCTAAGGGATGTTGTCCTATTATCTCACATCTATAGGAATCTGGGGTGTATGGACTAAATCCAAGACTTAATCAACGGCAAACACCCTGAAGGTTACCTTATCCACAAGGTAGCCCAAGGCAGTTCCATCAACCCTTAACATATTACCCAAGTGGAACGCCTCCTCAGCCCATCGAAAAGGATCAGCAATGGCAATACCCATAGTCATGGGGGATGCCATCATAGAAACAATAGTACCCTTACCGGCAGCTTGATCCTTATGGATATTATGTGCAGCAGCCGATTTCTCCAAGTGACTCTATGGGTCATGCAACCCCCAACCGTCACTACCAAGCTTGGGAGTACTTCAGAAGGATTCCTTCTCCTCCAGGAGACACTCCATACCCACACCATCCTCCTAATCCATCCACACCTCTTCCACCTCAAGTAGTTCTCGTAACACCTCCTGCTCCAACAATGCAAGGGGAACTTCCTCCCCAACCACAGCAACGTCACGCTGCGAGAGCTATAAATATCCAACCTGCTGCTGGTTCTAACAACTGTAAAAAGAGAATACCTTACTTCAGAACCAAAAGCCCAGACAAACTCTCGCAACAACAAGCGGTTGGGCACATGTATAGGCCTCTAACAACTAATGCTTTAGAGAACCCTTCAGTCCAACAACTAAGTAAGAAAATGGTTATGTTGACACATACCGTAACTAACTGGATAAAGGTGGGCCACCTTCCTAGGAAACTATTTGACCCTTGAAACCCCTTAATTCATTTACAGATCACCAAAAATGCACCACATCGAGCTCTTCTTAACTCAGGTTCCAGAGTCAACTTAATTTCACAAAAGATGTATCATGCCTGGAACCTACCCCAACTTAAGAAGAGCAACATACAATTGGAGCTGGCTGACCAGTCCATCACCATTCCCTTAGGATTGGTGGAGGACATTATCACCACTGTGTGTGGGTGGTTATACCCAGCTGATTTCCTGCTGATTGAGGTTAACAACGAAGGGGGTTTCCCCGTTATAATGAGAAGGCCGTGGCTAAGTACCGTAGATGCATACCTAGGAATCCGTGATCTTTCCTTACAAATTTCTAAGGTGAATATTTATGGAAAGATCAAGAAGAAGAAAGTTCCATGCATCACATACAGTGATTCATTTGGTGATGACATGGAGGATATGTCTCCATGTGAGAGGTGTGCCCATGAAAGTGAGAAACAAAGATGCCTGTATGTAGCAACCACACAAGAAGTAGTAGACACCCCATGGTTGACAACCACTCAAAGGAGCAAACAAATATGCATGGAACGAACTGAGGAAACTCATGCTAACAATGAAAGCATATATACCTTGGAACATGAGCATCGCCAACTTCCACCCCTGAATTTAAGATCAACAATTAGAAGAAGTTGGGCACTTCTTAGAAATTGAAATAGACGCTCATTATTTTGGATCTCTCCCTTACAACTCAGTCATGGGGGAGATGGCCACCTATGCTAATCATATGGGGCCCTCAGTTCTTTTAAGTTTTTTTTTACATATTTTTTTTACAACATTTTTGTTTTACACGTTTTTGTTTTACAAACTTCTTTAACTTTTCTAATTTTTGTTTTACAACATTGTTATACTTTTCTAATTTTTTGTGTGAGTGTGTATGTGTATCCACCATGTAAGTTCGTCCCATAATAAGTGTTTAGACTGATGGTATGAACAATTTTCATATTGATTGCTAATGTTTGATTTTTACCTTTAAGTCACAATGTTGATACTAAGGTATGTTTCTTTTGATATGGCAGGCAATGAGATCACTTCATCCATCCATCCACCAATTTCTATGGCTTCTCTTGGCTTGGAAATGTACAGTTCTCTTTTAATAAGAACTTTAATGAATCAGCGACTGGGTATTTCTCAAACTAAGGAAGGACTCAAGGATTGCAAAGGGTGTGACTTCAAGGGAACTTGATGTTTTTGTGTTGGTCATTCTCTTGGATGCTTAGATGTTTCTTCTTGAGTTTTCTTACCATTTCGATGTTACCCAATTATCGAAAGGTGAGACAATAAAAATAAGAACTCTTTGCATGGTGTGGTTCTCATGCATAAAAACACAAAACAACAAAAAAAAAAAGAGAAAAGAAGAAAAGAAAGAAGAAAAAGAAGAAAAAAGTGAGAATTCAAAGCACACCCCTTAGACAAAATAAAATTTGGGCTACATGCACTGGTTATGGAACCAGAAGTGTTCCCTCTAACTAAGGCCCTTCTCGCTTCCCATTCTCTCCTTTGTTTCGTCAGAATGGTGGTGGATCTTTGAGGATGCATCCTTGTTATCCATGTGGATGGTTTAACCAAATGCATTGATGCAAAGTCACTGGAAGTGGTTGGTTCGAGGCCGAAGTTGGAATGAGACTTGCCAAGTCACATTAATCATCAAACACACAAGGGGTTGTACACCACCTTGTTCATAGGATTCCATTCCATTCTACTCTCTCTATCCTTCTCTCGGTTATTCACCTCATTGCCGGTTGTATCATTAGTGTATATATTTTGGTTGATACATTGTTTTGTTTTTGGTAAATTCTTATGGTTAAGACTTTAACTCTTGTTCCAAAGGACATTCCCAGAGCCTACGGACTCTTTGAATGTGGGTTTGTCAGGGCATTCAGGGCATGAGCTTGCTTTGGGGAGGACCCACTGACATTCCTATTTGGAGCATTAGTTAACTTCTTTCCCTTAACATTTTGCAATTAATTTTATTGTTGTTCATTTCCATCCTGACATCCACTTCATCGATGCCATAGTTGTCCATTTTTATCTTTCTTTCTTCCTCCTTTTCTTTCTCCATTCTAACGTTACCAAAGGTTCGTGATTAGTCATGGGGGTATGGGGCCCGCTTTTTTTGATTTTCTCCTAGCCCCGAAATTTCTGATTTTCTCCCTAACCCCTATACCTTTGGTAGTCATCAATAACATCTTTCCAAGTCCATATCAGCCATACCACAACCTAGCCAATGGACTTACACTAAAGCAAGGTATTAATTACATGATGATTCAATTACACTTGCTAATATATGATTGTGTTGTGTGTGTAGATGGCAATCATGCAAACAACGGATTGGATCTGGAGCTGGAGCAAACACTTGGAATGGAGCAGCGCTGAAGCAGCTGTGCAAGGAGCAAGATCGATGGTGCGCTTATGGATGGACAACAAACAACGTAATCTTGGTGTTGGTAGTAGCAACACTTCTTTCTATCTCTCTCTTTCTCTCAAGCTGCCAACAAAGGCCTGATGTCATTGTAATAAGGTGTTCACCCTTGTTGTCATGAACACCAGTTTTGTCAAGTCTTGTAATAATGATCCATTCACATGTCATCCCATTAGTTCCATTCCCCTCAATAATTCCATACCTTCCCAATATTATTGTAAGGAACTCAAGGACAATTTTTCATTCAGTCATGGGGGTATGATGAGACGCAATAAGCACAAGCTGCAATATCACGTACATGATATCGCAGCCACTGTGATATCGCATCCCATGCGATATTGCGTACGCGATATCGTGTCTTTCCCTGCGATATCGTGTACGCGATATCGAGGTCTGTCGTCATATCTATAAATAAGAGGTGGCACTCCCCTCATTTGAAGAATAGAGTTAGAAGTAGTGAAGCTCTGGCGGATTGATCACCCTAGAGATAGAATATTTTCCATGTGCCTGCAATAGGAGTCACCCAAGTGAACGGCTCTTTATTCGATCAGCTTTGTACCTGAACACAGGTTGTTTACGGCAATAAAGACTAACTTTGTGGATAAACCTTGTAGTACATGGATAGGTTTATTTAATTTTATTTATTGCTTTCCTAGTAACACGGTATGAGTATGACTTGGTTACGAGCATTGATGAATTTGTATGGCTAACCAAGGAATCGGCTACTCATCGCGATTAGATTCTCTCACCCTTATCTCCTAGAACGTGGGGTAAGTGTGACTTGACTACGAGCACCTACGAGTGTGTATGGTTAGTCAAGGAATCGGTTGCTTATCACACTTAGGCTAGTTAGATGCCTCAGTACAACTGTTTCGAGCACGTGCGTACATGTGGTAATCCCAGTAACGATTAGCGTTTGGTAGCCACAGTTGCACAGTTTAAGGTGTGTACGGTAAGTGGGAACGGATGCTGACACTAGTTAATTTAGACTTAGATCCTTAGTTAGAGTTAGTTAGTTTCTTCAACCCTTCACCCTCTAGCATAGGAGATAAACCTGAAAAGACCAAAAAAATCATATACCTCGGACTTACTTAACCATACACCGTGACAACAACAAGTCTGGGAAGATAACAAACGATTAACCCCAAGTGTTCCATGGGGCGTTAGGCATTTAGTCTACGGAGTTCGACCGGATCGCGCATGCTACGCTCATTTCATATGGTTGAGTGTAGGGGTACCTTGCCACTCATAACCATTGAAACAAGGGTTGTTGGATAGATTTTCTACCTTGAATTTTGATTCATAAGTTCATGTGAAGCTATAGATTTAGCTGAGACCATGGCACTGAGCAGTTGAGTCTAGTGGAGTTATGATTAGATATAATCAAGACCTATCCTTCCAATGATTCATGTGCCTTAGTTGATAAGGATGTTAATAGTGAGATTATTACCAAGACTCAACCATGAGTTACTTTTTTGGAATCACAAGGCTAATCCAATGATAGTAGTTAGGTTATTCCAAGAGCTATCAGTAAATCCCTTTGGTATTGAGGGTAACCAAGGAGAAACCTTCGGAGATGCCTAGTTAAAATATAGATTCTTTGGATTTTTTCTGGATAAATTTGTGATATTTTTAGACATCAAAATAATTTAAAGAATAATTCAATGATAGTAATGAGGTTATTCCAAGACCTACTAGTTCTTGTTGGCAATGAGGATAACCAAGACCTAGCCTTCAGAGATGCTTGGATAAAATAAACATTCTTGGAATTTTTGGATTTCTTTTGGATATTTGGAAAATTTGAGGCATTTCTAAACCTTAAAATACTTTTGAACATTTTATTGAAAATCTTTGTCTAACCCATATACTATGACTTTTTGCCCAAAACCTTTATGCTCCATGAAGAGAGAAATATAATAATCTTTCTTATTTAAGAAGTCCTAACTCCTACATTTTGATGCAAAGGACCTAGACTAGATAATGAATTTCCAAAAGAGAGACATGGGATGAAAGGTGGATCAATTCTATACAACATGAACCTTATGAACTTAAAAAATAATTTTTGTATGCTTTAAAATAAAAACCTTGTACACTTTTTGGATATTTGAGCCATGTACTTATTTTTGTGAATAAATAATAAAGTATGATAAATATGAATTTTCCATTTATACCATTAGGATGATGAGATTCCAAGGAATACGTTTGGAAAAAATTTAATATTATTTATTATATATTAATATTTTATTAATTAATTTGGTAAATTTCAAACATAAATATCTTTATTTCTAAAGGTCTAAATAACATGAAACAATTGTCATTCGAATCATTATTTTACATACTATTTTATGATGCAACTAGAGAAATTTTTTAGAATCTACCTTTTCATGGTTGCACAATTTTTCCTTTTTCATTAACTATATATTATTTAATTATATATGTAAGTATTATAAATTTTGTTGCAATATATTACTCTATTATATTTATGATTTTAAACAATAAATCTTACTTATGCTATGGATTTCTTTTGAATTAGTAAATCAAGGTTAGATCTAGATCCTTGGGGTTTCATAACATCTCAATTAGTTGGTTATAGGATATTTATATATAATTAATAGGGGTGTTACATGGTTGGTATTAGAGCATGGATTTTTCCTTTGATATCATAGCATGGAATTCTTTTAAACATTGTTTGATTTATTTGATACTTTCTAAATCTACTTTAGGACAAAATGTAAGAGACAAGATTAGTCAACAATATGTGATGAGTGGCAAGGTACCCCTATGCCCAACCATACAAATATGAGTGTTCACACATGATCCGGTCGAATTCTAAGGACTAAGTGCTTATGCGCCTTCATAGAACAAGGATGGGTTAGTAATCGTTATCTTTCCAAGCTTACTCGTATAGCATGATTGTATGGTTAAGTAAACTTGAGGCATATGATTTTTATGCTTTTTATGTTTTATGTCCTAGTGTGAAAAAGGGAGAAATGAAAGAATTTAATAACTAAATTAATTTAACTAAGCAACTAGGCTCTAACTAGTCCTATCACCAACATCCATTTCCACTTGTCTTACACATCCTGAACACACTACTAGGATTACCAAACGCTAATTGTTACTGGATTACCAAGTGTTCCACATATGCTTGAAGTGGTCGTACTGAGTCTGCTTACTTGTTAAAAATTAACAAATCAATAAAAGCAACATCAATTAACTAATGAAAGCATTAAAGAACTGTAAATGGCATTAAGGGTGAGAGATAAGCTATTTAGAATGCTACAAGGTTTATCACAAAGTTTGTCTTTATTTTTGGACACAAGGTGTGCTCAGGTACACAATGCTTGAATAAAGATTCGTTCGCTTTATGACTCCTACTGTAGGCACTCAAAAATAATTCTAACTCTGAGAGGGAGAAATTGCAAGAGTTTGGGTAAGGGACTAAGAACTAACTGCCAAACTAAGTATGCCCACTTCTTATTTATAGGCAACAAGATAGATCCCAATATCGGATGTCTAATATCGCATGGCAAGATCTGATATCGTAGACCTGATATCGCGTACGTGATATCATGGACCCGACATCGTGTACGCAATATCACGACTCATCATACTACCACAACTAAATAAAAACTCATCCTTGAGTTCCTTACAAAATATTGGGAAGGTATGGGATTATTGACTGAATGACAACTGACGATGACATGGGATGACAAACTCAGAGTGCCCAAGGAATGGATCGACAAATATATTACAGCATTGGTGTTCATGCCCATTATGGTGAACACTATACATATATGACATCCAGACCCTCATTCGATAACTTGGAGAGAGAGAGAGAGAGAGAGAGAGAGAGAAATGAGATGTGTTGCTGCCAATGTCGAAACTATGCATACTATTATTCATCCATAGCTACATGTCCAAACTTTTTCCTTGCATAAACGCTCCAACTCCAGTCCATTCTAAGTGCTCCCTCTTATCCCAATCCATTGTTCATGTAATCACCATCTACACACACAACACACTCATAAATTAGCAAGGGTAGATAAAACCTAATGCATCTAATACCTTACCTCGATATAAAGCACATTGGCTAAGTTATGGGTATGGTAGATACTGGGTGAGAGGTTTATAAGTGATAACTACCCAAGGTGTAGGGGTAAGATAATTATGGAATGGAAAAATTTGTGATAGCGCCCCCATGACTAAGAGCGAACCTCCAGTAGCAATAGGGTGGAAAACTTTTAAAGAACAAAAAGGATATAAGAAACAACAACAGTGAAGCCAATAAAACAAAAGTAAAAATAGATGTCACTGATGGGGTGAAAAAGAAATAGTTGATTGTGAGAAATGTTGAAGAGAAAGATCTTAACAATAGCACCAAAAAGGAATGCCAGTGGATCCTCCCCAAAGCAGGCTCATGCCCTGAATGCCCTAACAAACCTACAAACCAAAGAGTTTGTAGGTTCTCAAAATGACATATGGAAACAATGGTTAAAAACTTACCCACAAGTGTTTTACCGAACACTAACAATGCATCAACCAAGATATAGACTCATTGTAAAACTAGTAATGAGGTGGAATGTGAAAAGCAATACGGAAAGAGCAGAGAGAATGGGATGGTGTCCCAGAATTAAGGTAGTGTAAAGTCCCTTGTGTAATATGTGGTTAATGTGGCTTAATAAAATTCTATCCAAATCCATATTCAACTATCCACATCCAATGACCTTGCATCAACACACTTGACCAACCCATCCTCCCGAAGTAACAAGAATGCATCCACAAAGCCACCACCATCCCAACAAGAGAAGAAGCAAGAAGTGAGAAAGGGCCTTAGTTAGATGGAACCTTCAGGCATGGATAACATGTCTTTCTAGTGTCATAACTAGTGCTTGTAGCCCATGTTTCTTTATTATGCCTAAGGGGTGTGCTTTGAATTCTCACCAGTTTTTTTTTCTTTTTCTTTTTTTTGAATGTGAGAACCACACCATGCAAACAGTTATTTGATTTAGTTAACTCCCTGATATTTGGTCAAGAGTGGAATGGTAGAAGACCTATGAAAAACATCCAAGTACCCAAGAGAATAGCTAGCACAAATATGTTGAATCCCCTTGAGGTCACACCCTTTTCCATCCATTTGAATCTTTCCTTGATTCAAAGAGTAGTAAGGCACCAATTCATTAATAAGTTTTCTTAGAAAAGGAACAGTACATTTCCAAAACAAGGGATATCATAGAGTTGCATGGATAATTGGGTGACGTGGACTCATTGCCTATTTTATCAAAAGAAACTATATCTTAGCATCAACACTAAAAGTCAAGGGTAAAAACCAAACATTAGCAATAAACACTTATTATAATGCAACCCACCATCGTGAACACTTATTATGTGACAAATAAGAATAAATCAAACAAAAAAATAGTAAAAATATTAACGATGGTGTAAAACAAAAATAAGTAAAGATAAAAAAAATGTGTAAAACAAAAATGTGTAAAAGCAAAGGAACTAAGAGCTTAGAGTGGTTAGCATTGGTGGCCATCTCCCCCACAACTGAGTTGGAAGGAGGAGATCCAAAATAATGAGTGAGGTTGTCCACCAACAAAGGTAGTATTAGTACTCATTGTTTTAGGCTCATGGAAGGGTTTGGTTTGCTAGATGTTGACCAATAACTTCTTATTTTGGCTTTTAGGTTTGTAGATCATCATGGCCCCTAAAGAAAAGTTTTCATGAATGATATAAGGTCCTTCCCATAGTGTTTGAAATTTAGTTCGTTGGGGTACATGTGTGAGATTCCAATAAAGAACCTTATCTCCCGATTGGTATTTGACCTTCCTAATCCTTAGGTCATGATGTTGTTTGCTAAAGGCCTTATGCAGTTCATTAGATGACAGGGTGGCTAATCAATTTTCATCTAGAAAGTTAAGGTTCATTAGTCGTTCTTTTTGTGCTAGATTGAGGTAGAGGTTAAGGTCACATGTTGTGGATAGTGTAGAGAGCTCTACTTGAATAGGAAGTGTCAAAATTTTACCATACACTAACTCATAGGGAGAGTAGCCTATAGGGAGTTTCCATGTGAAGCGATATGCCCAATGAGCATCATTCAATTTGGTACTCTAGTCTCACCTATACTTGCTAATGGTTCGTGTCAATATTTTTGTGATCTCCCTATTGGTGACCTCGGCATGACCATTCACTTGAGGATGATATGGTACAGTCATTTTGTGCTCAACTCCTAAGCATTGCATTAACTTTTGAAAATTTGAACGTGTAAAGTATGTACCATTGTCAGAAATAAGTGCACGAGGCATGCCAAACCTATTTACGATTTTTTGTTGAACAAATCGTGCAGTGGTAGATAATGTACAATCTATCACAACGGCTACTTCTACCCACTTGGTAAAATAGTCAACATTGACAACAATGTAGGATTTTTCATTGTACATCAATGTAATAGGCCCCATAAAATCAATTCCCCATATGTCGAAGGGTTCTAAAGTTTGAATCCATTATTGCGAACCCTCCATTCTAGCAATCATTCCCCATCACATTGGCAACACTCACAAAATTGGATGAAATGATGAGCATCTAGGAACAATGTAGGCCAATAGTATCCTGCAAGCAAGATTTTTATGGCTATTTGTCTCCCTGCATAACAACCCCCAAAAGGAACTTCATGAGCATCTTGGAGAACTTGCAATTGATCTACATTGGGAACACACCATCAAACCAAGCCATCAGGACATACCTTATAAAGGTGTCCATTGATTTCCATGAAATATTTGGCTCAATGAAGAAACTGTTTTTTCTTTTTAACATCTAACCCCTATGGTGTCTCTTGTGTAAGAAAATAATTGAGAATGCTACTATACCAGTTTGTATCAATGGGTAAGTGATTGTTTATCACACCTACAAAGAGGAATTCATCAAGGAAATGGTCAGAAATTGGATATTCATCCTCTATGTTGTCCCATCATAATTGAGATAAATGATCAGCAAACTCTTATAAGATCACAAGCCATCATATGATGTGAGGGCTCACTGTTGGTTTATTCATTAGGAACCAAATTGCACTATGATCTGTATGTACAACTATCTTATAGCCCAATACATAGTGCCTAAATTTTTCTAGTGCAAGCACCACAACCATTAACTCTTTTTCTATTGTGGTGTAATTGAGTTGTGCACCAATGATACTTTGACTTGCATAGTGGATGTAATAGGGACATTTTTGGTTATCTAACTATGTAAGTACAGCTCCTAAGGCAAACTTGGATGCATCAGTCATTATGTGGAATGGTTTGGACTAGTCAGGAGCTTGTAGAATAGGTGTTTCTACAAGCTTCTATTTTAAGGTTTAGAAGGCTAGCTCACATTCCTTGGTCCATTCAAAAGGTATGTCCTTCTTTGTTAGTTCTACCAAAGGTTTCATAATCCTTGAAAATTTCTCAATGAAGCATCTATAATAGCCAATATGTCCAAGGAATGATCAGATGTCTTTTACAATTTCAGGTTGCTGAGTGATTCGTTGGATGACCTTAATCTTTTTAGGATCTACTTCTATCCCTATTTGTGAAATTTTTTGCCCTAATACAATGCCTTCTTGGACCATTAAATGGCTTTCTTGCCAATTGAGTCTTAAGTTGATTTCTACACATCATTTCAGTACTTGTTCTAATTGGTCCAATGCTTGTTTGAAGTCTACTCCATATCATCCATAAAGACCTCCATACCATTTCCTATTTCCTGCTGAAAGATACTTAGAACCAAATGTTGAAACATTGCTAGGGTATTGCACAAGCCAAATGGCATCTAATTATATGCAAATGTTCCCCAAGGACTTACGAATGTAGTCTTGGCTTGGTCTTCTGGTGCTATTTGAATTTGATTATATCCACTGTAGCCATCCAGAAAACTATAGTAGTAATGCCTTGCAATGGTATCTAAGACTTGGTCAATGAATGGCAATGGAAAGTGGTCTTTAAATGTTGTCATGTTCAATAGCCTAAATTCTATACACATCCTTCATTTACCTTCTTTTTGGACACAATAACTAACAAACTAACCCATTCACTATCAGCAATGGGATAGATGAACCCAGATTTTAGAAGTTGTTCAATTTCTTCTTTAACCAGTTGCTTAAGCTTTGATTTCAGTTTCCTTTGCAGTTGTCATTGAGGTTTCATGGAGGGGTCAGTGTAAATTCTATGTTGGCATATCCTAGGATCTATTCCTATTAATTCAAAATATGACCAAGCAAAGGCTTTCAATCATTTGTTTACCATTTTCAGCAATTTTTCTTTTTTTTGTTTGAGGAATGAGCTTAGTGTTAATGATTACCAGCTTTCCATTTTTGAGAAATGTATACTCCATACCAGTGGGCAACGATTTTAACTCAAGGGGCTTTTGCTTGAACTTGTCAAGAATTTCCAACCTCCCCCAGTTGATATTTTTGATGTTAGGACTTGGAAATTGATGATCAACTTTCTCTAATGTATCTATGCTATCAATGTAGGTGCAAGTCAAGCTCTCAATTGGTTCCACGCATATAGTTGAATCATTCTCTTGGTCAGTTGTCAGCCACTAGGTGCCTTCCTATCTTATGGCTGCTGCATACAAGCATCTTTGTATGTTAGTTATTGGTGCATACTGGTTGCATGCAGGCAATGTTAAACATTGTACAAACTAGGGCCTCTACATGAAATTACACTATATTTCACTGTATGCGATGCATGGAACTTTCTTCTTCTTGATCTTTCCAAATGTATTTTCCTTTGATATTTGTAGGAAAAAATCATGTATTCCTAGGCACATGTCAATTGTGCTTAGCCATTCTCTTCCCATTATGATTGGGAAGTCCCCCTTACAATTGTTGACTTGAATCACTAGGAAATTGGCTAGATATGACCACCCACAAACAGTGGTGACAATGTCCTCCACTAGTCCTAATGGGACAATGATGGACTGGTCGGCCAACTCTAAACGTATGTTACTCTTTTTTAATGGACTGGTTCCAGGCTTTGTACATTTCTTGAGAGATTAAGATAACACCAAAACCTGAATCCAAAAGAGCCTTGCAAGGTTCATTCCCAGCAATTTGCGAATATATAAGAGGACTTCCAAGATTAGATAATTTCCTAGGAAGGTAGTCAACTTTAATCCAATCGGTAATTGCATGAGTCAACATGACCATATGCGTTAAGTGTGGTCTTTGGTTCGAAGGAAGCTCCGAAGATTCAAATGATGGTGAGGTGTTTGGAGAATTTTCCACTTGTGGTTGCAAGGACTTAGTTGGACTATTGGTTCTAAAGAAATGTCTCTTCTTTATGTGTTTCTCTGAACCAATAGTAGGTTGGGGCTTGATAGCCCTTGTCATGTTATGTTGCTGCGACTGGGCAGGGAGCTCACCCTGCATAGTTGGAGTGGGTGGTAATGAGGCTAAGGGTGGAAGAGGTGTAGTCAGATGAAAAGGATAGTACATTTGTGAAACCTCTCCTCTAGGATAAGGAGTTCTATAGTACTCATGGGTTTGGTGGTAAAACTAAGGAGTAACGTGACTAGTAGAGTCACGTGGAGAGATTGGCTACTACACATAGTATCCATATGGGTCAAGTTGACAATAAGGGTATTGTTAACGTGGCGGTGGCATTCCCCATGATTTTGGGTGTTTCCACTGCTGATACTATTCATGTGGTTGTTGTGGAGTTCCACTTGGATAATACGTCAAGGGTTGGTGAAACTGTCTTGGGCTACCTTGAGGATAAGGTAACCTTCGAGGTGTTTGTCGTCTGTTTACCCCAAACTCCTACAAATGTGAGATTACTAGGCAACATCCCTTAGGATGGTCATATTGACATATCTCACATTCACCATCATTATTTGTATCCAAATCCACAACCTCTTCAATGATAGTAGCTTTGCCCTTACCTTTGTTATGTGCATATTCAATTTCTTTCTTTTTTCTCCTTTCTTGGTCACTACCTAGTTCCCTAGACTCTTCTACTATTTTGAGAACGATTTGAAATCTATTATCTAGGGAGTCCCACATTTGGTCCACCTTTGCAAATACTTCTGATGCAAGTTTTTGAATGGGCAAGGTTTTCCTATTCACAATCTCTTTAAGTGGTGACTCTTCTTCATCCTCACAAAATCTAACTTCATTCTTTCAGAGGGAAGGATCTCTATTGTATTCCTCCACACTCTCTCTTTTCATGAACTCACCCTCCTCCTTGGTAACCTGCTCCAATAATCTTTGTACTTGATGGTCTCTAAACTTGGATAGTCTTCTTTGGGCATAAGTCCCAAGGGTTCTTCATGTTTTGTGCCTAAGTCCATCTATGAGATGGCATAGTTGTTCCCTCTACGAGTAACCATGGCTAATGCAATGATGTAATAATGCAAAATATTAGCCCATGATGGCATCCAAAGGTTCGTGTCCTCCTTGTTTCCATCTTTGGATTTTCTTTCATAGGTTGGACACTCAGGAGTACGTTTGATACTTATCATTGAATAGTTCTAACATGGTACTCCATCAGCAAATGGACTCCAATTCTAAGGACTAGTACCAGCTTTTCACTTCCTTGATCAATGTCCATGGAAACAACTTGAGTTTTTGCCACTCATTTTCTATGTTTTGCAAGGCACATGCATCGTGAAATGCTTGCAAATGATTTTGAGGATCAGCATTGTATCCCCCTTCAAAATTTGGGATATTTTTCATATCCAATATTTTGATCCTACTATCTTTCTGGTGCCTTATTGGAATTCTAATAGCCTTAATTATATCTAGCATACTTCAAGTCGCAAGTAGGGGTTCATCATGATCATATTCTCTATGACGTCTATGATGCCTATGTTGTTCCCTACTCTCCCTTCTTTTGGGGTGTGTTTCTCTAAAATTCCCTCATCCCCTTTCTTGAATATTTTTTCTATTATTCCTATTTCACCTATCATTATCCTTAGGGTCTTTCCCTATGTGATTGTGTTCTAATCCTGAAGGAGAGGGGGAAGGAGATGATGGAGGTAAAGAGGGAGGAGGATCATCATCATGATGGTGTTTACTTCCTTCTCTTTAGTGGTCGCAACCTTGATTGTGGTTATGATCAGATGTCCATATTTTTCATGTGTTCATGTTCCTTTTTTAGACCCTTTGTGTCCATCAATACTAGAATCTGGGTTATGGATAGTTGAGTGAAGATTCTGATACACAACCCCTTGACCAAAGTCGATAGGAGGAACATCATTGTGTGGAAGACCTCTTGAGGTAGGTCCATCACCCTCATTTTCACCTATCACATATGGGACATCTAGTGACCACTTCCCCTTCATAGATTTATGATGTCTCTCCTATTGTAAGTCCCTTTAACATTGTGCCTCTGTGGGTCGATACTCTCTCAAGTCGTGTTCATGCACAACGTACTCTACCTATAAGTGTTGCATACCAATTCATGTGAGAGCACGAAGAAGCATGCTTGGGACTGAATGATTGGGAGGTAACACTATGTTACCTTCTAAATCACGCCATCATAGTTGTTCATCCTAGTGGAGGATAAAGGTAAAGTTTGGTATATACTCATCGAGATGAATGTATGCCTCATGAAACTATTGGGGCACTGGTGGGTCATCATGTGTACTGCACCTCTAATTTTTCATTGTGTCAGACCTAGGTGATGAAACACTCTCATAAGAAAAAGGAGACAAGATTAATTCTTTAGTGTGTGACACTTTTCTCTTCTCTTTTCTAATAATTTTAAAATAACCAACCCTAATGATTCATTCTAATGATGGGAAGATTCCTAAGTTCTAATTAGCGCACAAACAACAAAGTCCTTAGCAATGGTGCCAATGATGAGCAGTGAGCTACCCCTACATCCAACCATATGAATACAACCATTCATGCACAATCTGGTTGAATTCCAAGGACTAAGTGCTTATGCGCCTTCACAGAACAAGGATGGGTTAGCAATCGTTGTCTTCCCAAGCTTACTCATATAGCACGATTGTATGGTTAAGTAAACTTAAGGCATATAATTTTTATGCTTTTTATGTTTTATGTCCTGGTGCTAAAAAGGGAGAAATGAAAGAATTTAATAGCTAAATTAATTTAACTAAACAACTAGGCTCTAACTAGTCCTATCACCAACATCCGTTCCCACTTGCCATACACATCCTGAACCAATGTAACACTACTAGGATTACCAAACACTAATCATTACTGGGTTACCAAGTGTTCGACATATGCTCAAAGTGGTCATATTGAGTGTGCTTACTTGTTGAAAATTAACGAATCAATAAAAGCAACATCAATTAACTAATGAAAGCATTAAAGAACTATAAATAGCATTAAGGGTGAGAGATAAGCTATTCTAAATGCTGCAAGGTTTATTACAAAGTTCATCTTTATTTTTGGACACAAGGTGTGCTCAGGTACATAATTCTCGAATAAAGATTTGTTCGCTTTATGACTCCTACTGCGGGCACTCAGAAATAATTCTAACTTTGAGAGGGAGAAACTACAAGAGTTTGGGTAAGGGACTAAGAACTAACTGCCAAACTAAGTGTGGTTGCCTCTTATTTATAGGCAACGAGACAGGTCCTGATATTGGATGTTCAATAGCACATGGTAGGATCTGATATCACGAACTCGATATCGCATACGCAATATCATGGCCCTGATATCACATACGTGATATCGCAGCTCATCAATATGCAACTAGAAAATTATCAAAATTCCTAGGAAACTTAAAATTAGGTGTTTTAGTAACTATTGATCTTTCTTCAAAAAAAATCAAAATAATCATAATGAGTGCTCTATGAATGTCAAAAATTTAAAAACATATGACAACTAAGTTCCTCACATTTTGTAGAAGAAAAAGTCTTAAAGGAGAGGAAAGTAACACAACCTAATAAAACACCACTTAGAAAGCACATGTTATAACCTATAACCTTCACCACTCAACTTGAGGTAGAATTTCATTGTAAATGTGAGATTAGCAGTCTATTAAGCTACAATCTTACATACTTTAACTTGTTGGGATTGAAAAATGCCTCATAAGTTGTTATTACCTCACTTCCCAAGTGTAAAAAGTGCTAATATGTCTATATATGGGTTTGGGAAGGTTAAAAGTGCCTTAGAGATTGCCAAAATTGGCATTTGCATGGGTTTTTGTAGGGGTATAGCCTTAACTACCCTAAGACCATCTACCCTAAGCATAGATGGTGTTGGGTTTTCACTTGCCAACAACAATAGCCAACATAGTCACCACAAAACCTAGTGTAGCTACAATACCAACATTGGTGTTGTTAGGTTTCACTTTTCCTAACAATAGCCAACGTAGTCATGACAAATCTTCAACAATTGCAATCTTGGCCAATGTAATTAGAACAAATCTTCAACAATTGCAACCTTGGCCAGCGTAGTCACCATGATTTGGTAGACTTCAACAACATCCAGCATAGTCTCTAAGGCCAACATAGTCACAAAATTCTGTTTACTATTTTTGGTAAATGGATGGGTTTTGATGGCTTGTGTGCACTAAAACTTACTAAAAATGATTAACTATGCTGAAAATTATAGTTGTTATGCCTACAATCAATCTGTCAATAATCATGGCAATAATTTGTAGCATTAAATTAGCAACCCAAAGTCTATAAAACCCAAGCTTAAATACCATATTAGGATTCCAACTTCGTTTGAGAAACAATAATTATTTTCAAGGTTCCCAACTTTAGATTTCAAAAGTAATTATTCTAATAATTTTGAGCAATTAATAGCCTTTTTACATCCTTCATAGCTTTAATTTTATTTGGTGTCTGCATTGGGCATTGAGACTCTTAGTGTATTTCCATTGAAAACAAAATCTTGTACCACTATTACCACCACCCACAACCAAAGTTGCAGATCTAAGTAGAAAACTAGCAAAGAGTTGTAAGAGATTGGAATTGGGAAGTACCTGGCTCATGGAGATCAACTACAAAACACATCATGTCATCTCCAATAGGCTTCAAGCTCTAGTCAAGTGAACTTCTTATGCTTTCAGAACCCATCTATACTCTTTGAAAATTTTTTTAACTTTAATTTTATAAAGTTTTTAACTCATTTGTTGTGCAGATTTTCCTTAAAGTTAAATTCAATGATATTTTGGCTTTTGTTTAGATCTATGATTTCATTTCTATTTTCATTTCCATTTTTATCTCTGTTTGCACTTTGTAAGTCCCTGGGTGATCGACAAGACTGTCTAAGGCACCTTGAACACTTTTTTTTTCAAAGACCCTTCGGGCTTCAAGGTTAAAATTGCTAATAACCTAGGATTTTCTAGTTTTTCCAACAACCAAATTTTCTAGGTGCTTGATGAAGTGTTCAATCAATATGTTGACTAGGCCATGTTAACGGAGCCTTATTGACATGGCCACAATGATGTGACCCCATCAACGTATCTGTCCATGCATTAATGTGAACCCGTTAACGTAGAGTCTGTCTCTCGCTATAAATATGCATGCAACTGCAGCATTTATGGCATCTTTTAAAGTAGTTGTGGAAAAACTCTTGCAGTTTGTCCCCATAAGAGTTAGAATATTTTCTAAGTGCCCACAGTAGGTGAGAGAAAGTTGTATGGCTCTTTATTCAAGCACTAATGTACCTAAGCCCATTGGCATGACCAGCAATAAAGACGAGCTTTTTGAGCATTACTTGTAGCATTTGAATTTAATCACTTAAGAATTTTAATAGTTTAATATTTCAATGCTTTAATAATTTCAGAAGCTTTTATTGTTATCACTTTACTGTTATTGTCCTTTCATATTTTATGAGCACCATAGGCACGACCATCTTGAACATATATCAAACACTTGATAACCCAGTGATGCTTAATGTCTAGTAACCCAACAATGGTTAGAGTATGCTCAGTATGTGCATGAAAGATGGGATCAGTTGCTTATGCTAGGGAGAGTTAGGCAATAGAGTAGACAATTAGGAATTACACAACTTCCATTCATTGCAATTAAAGAATTAGACTTTAAAAGATAAAAACAAAGCCAATAAAAATCATTTGCCTCAATCTCACTTAACCATCACTTTAGAATATCACAAGTGAGGTTAGGAAGACAATGACCATTCTAAGGTTTTGCTGGCTACAGTTCAGTGTATGCAAGTGCTTGTAGTCTGTGGAATTCGACCGAGTCTCCTGTGAACGCCCATGATTCATATGGTTGGGCATAGGGGTACCCCACTACTCATCATTGGCACTATTGTTGGGGACTGTTAGTCTTACATGTGCTATCTAGTCTTAGCAAGATTATCATTCACTTCATTGGAACGGACCTAGGATAGTGAAATCTATGCATGCTAAGTTGTTTAAGTAAAAGAATAAGGCACACCAATTTAGTTGTTAACTAACATAAAAAATGTCTTCTTCTCACAGGCGAGATGGATCCAACCCACCAGTGCCTCAGGAGTGTCAAGTGGTATACGCACATCTAGACGAGTATATCCCTAACTTCACCTTTATCCTACATCAGGATGAGCACCTATGATGGCGAGACATGGAGGGTAACATCATATTACCTTTGATCGGTCGGTTCCTAGAATGCTACTTCAAAATCTTACCAAATTGGGCATTCAAGACCGCAGTATGGAATACATCATGGAGGATCATGACTACCGAGATTATCATCCAACTAAGGCACAACATGCACAGGACCGGCAACAAGAAAAATTCCATGAACACATAAAGGAAAAATAGTTGAGTAACCCTTTATTCTTGCAAGACCCTCATGATGATGAGGAACCTGTTTTTCATGATTCCCATTCGGCTGAACCTGCCACAATGCATCAGATCATGCAGTCCATCATTCAAAGTAAACAATCAAGTGACTGGGAGCCCCAAGATGATGGGGGATCATGCAAGAGAGATCATGACAAAGGAAAAGATAGACGTGAAGATTGGGGTCATCATCAGAGTAAAGGAGGAGATCGACACTGGGGCAGTGGTAGTTCTCCTCCCTCTTCTCCATCTTCTTGTTCCACCTTGTCTCCACCAAGTTCTAACTCTGATCACAACCATAGTAGGAAGGATTGGGGTGATGATGATTAAAGAGACCAACGGGATTGCAAGGATCGATAAGGACGACGTGAGGAAAAGCATGACCAATCACACGAGTCTCACCATCAAGAAAGGAGAGGTAGCCAAAATTGTCACAAATGTCATGGCCATCAACAGGAATATGACTCAGATGAACCACTGCTGGCTACTTGAAGCATGCTTAACATAGCCAAGGTAATTCAAATACTTAGTAGGCACTTGAAAGATAGTTGGATCAAGTGCCTTGACATGAACAATATCCCCAAATTTGAAGGGGGATATAATTGTGATCCACAAACTTACTCGCAAGCATTCCATGATGCTTGCACCTTGTAGAACATAGATAATGATTGGCAAAAACTTAAGCTATTCCCCCAAACACTCATCAAGGAGGCAAAAAGCTAGTACTAGTCTTTGGAACCAGAGTCAATCTGACAATGGAGTACGGTGCTAGAAATTTTCAATGATAAGTATCAAACCTACTCCAAAGTGGATAATCTGAGACGATAGATCCAAGGGTGGAAATAGGGTGGTCATGAACCCTTGGATGTATTCATGGGAAAATATTACTCATTATTACACTTATGCCCTATTCATGGCTACTCTCAGCGGGAACAGCTCCACCATATCATAGATGGGCTCTACTTTGAAATAAGAAAGACCCTAGGCATTTATGCTCAAGGACGACTATAGAAATTGAGGGTCCATCAACTACAGTGTCTTATTGAGAAGCTGGCTAAAGAAGAGGGGGAATTAAGGAAGAAAGAGAGTGTAGAAGAGTATAATCAAGACCATTCCATCCGAAAGAGGGAAGTCTGATTTTGTGAAGAGGAGGAAGAATCACCACTGGATGTAACAGTGAATCGAAAAAACTTGCCCATACAAAAATTTACCTCTGAAATTTTGGCCAAGTTTGATAATATGTGGGATTTTTTAGAGGAAAGGTTACAAAGCATCCTAAAAATCATGAAGGAATCCAAAGAGCAAAGTAGTGAGCAAGATCGACAAAGGAGAAGAGAAGCTGAACATGCCTATCATAAAGGTAAGGGCAAAGTTGCTATGGCAGAATAGGTTGTAGACTCTGATACAGAGGAGGATGATGTATGTGACATATGCCAATATGAACATCCTAAGGGGTGTTGCCTGGTGGTGTCATTTCTACAAGAGTTTGAGGTGTATGTGCTAAATCCTCGTTTGGCAAAAAGGCAAACACCCCGAAGATTGTCTTATCCACAAGGAAATCCTAGGTAGTTCTACAAGAATAAGGATATTATCCAAGTGGAGCACCACCACAACCCTATGAGTATTATCAATAATGGTAACATCTACAATTATGGGGGATGCCACCTCCAAGGCAATAGTACCCTTACCAGCAACCAGATCCTTATGGGTACTATGTTCAGCAACCAGTCTCCCCGCAGGACTCTTCCCGTCATGCACCATTTCAAACTCATTACCACCCCTCAAAATACTTTTGAACATAGTCTCCATCACCTAGGGGGGAGAACCTACATCTATACTATCCTCCATCACCTTCTCCTATCATACCTACTCATCATCTTCCCACTCAGTGACATCCTGCCCCACCTATGCAGGGGGAGATACCAACATAGCCACAGCAATGTAATGCCATGAGGGCTATTAACTTACAACCAACTTCTCAGTCGAGTGGACCAGAATAAAAACCATGGAAACATCCTTTCTTCCAGTCCAATAACCCAAACATACCCTTACATCCACCTGTGGCCAGTGCCTCTGAACCTTCAATCACCCCCACCATTCAACCCTTTAAGAAACCTTCAAGCCAAACACCCTTCATAGTACAAATTTTCATGCTAACACACACTGTGATGGACTAGATCCATGGAGTCCCCTCATATAATTCATCTTCCTCAGAAATTGACTAATCCAAGGAGTCCCCTCATATACCTTGATGTGGCAAGAAACAAGCCATGCAAAGCTCTCTTAAATTCGAGGTCAGGTGTCAGTTTGATTTCACATGACATGTACAAGACTTAGAACCTACCCTGGATGAAGAAAAGCAAGATTTGGCTCAAGTTGGTAGACTAATCCATAACGGTTCCCTTGGGATTGGTAGAAGATATTGTACCTACCATTTGTGGGTGGTCCTATCCTGCTGACTTCCTAGTCATTCGTATTGATAATTGTAAGGGGAATTTTCTAATCATAATGGGAAGAGCCTAGCTTAGCATGGTGGATGCATGATTGGGACTCCAAGATCTTTCCCTTGAAAATTCAAAAAAAAATCCTTTTGGGAAGATTGAGAAGAAGCGTGTTCCATGCATCACGTACAGTGACTCAGGGTGCAACTTTGTGCAGTAACTTTGGTGCACTAAGCAAACACCCACTCAAGCATGCAGTCGGTGTGCCGAAGAATCACAAGTTCAACGATGCCTATACACAATAGCCACAAATCAAGAAGGCACCCAGTGGCTTACCATTGACTCTAATAGTATCACTCTATGCATGGAACCATCTAAGGGCCTTATATGTGCCTATATGGAAAGCATGGATGATTTGGAAAAGGTCCATCAACAAGTCTCCATTGTTGATGACAGTGATGATTGGGGAAAGCTACTGATCCTTGAAAGTTTTAAATAAGAGCCTCTAGAATTGAAATCCTTACCAGCCAATCTTTAATATGAATTCTTGTAAAATGGCAAGCCGGTAATTATCAATGTCACTCTTACTCCTAAACAGAAGAAGAGACAATTGAAAATCATGAACAAATGGGTAGCTTCTTTTGCATGGTCATATCATGAATTGATAGGAGTTGACCCTAGGGTATGCCAACATCAAATCTATATCAACTCCTCCATGAGGCCATGACAACAACTAGAAATACAATAAAATCCCAAACTAAAGCAATTTGTCGAGGAAATTGAGTAATTTTTGAAAGTAGGGTTCATCTATTCCATTGCAAATAGCAAATGGGTCAACCCACTCATTATTGTGCCAAAGAATGATGGCAAATGGAGGGTCTATATAGATTTCCAACTACTAAACATGGTAACCTTCAAGGATCACTTCCCACTTCCATTTGTGGATCAAGTGTTGTATACCATTGCAGGGAATTATTACTGTAGCTCTTTGGATGATTATAGTGGATATAACCAAATCCAAATCATGCCCAAAGATTAGGCCAAGACACATTTACAAGTCCCTAGGGGACTTTCACATATAGGAAGATGCCCCTTGACCTATGCAATGTGCCTGCAACCTTCCAATTCCTTATCCTCAGCATCTTTCAATAATAGATTGGAAATGGGGTAGAAGTCTTCATGGATGACTTCTCTACCTATAGAGTAACATTTGAACAAGCCTTGGACTTCCTTGAGCAAGTTCTAAACATATGTGTGGAAACTAATCTACAGCTCAACTGGCAAAAGAGCCACTTGATGATGCAAGAGGGCATTGTTCTGGGGCACCACATTTTACAAGTAGGGATTGGTGTAGATCCTAAAAAAATTAGGATCATCCAAGAAATCAACAGTCAACCAAGTACTATAAGAGATGTTCAATCATTCCTTGGCCACACTAGTTATTACGAATGCTTCATTGAAAATTTCTCAAAGATTGCCAAGCCATTGGTGGAACTCACAAAGAAAGATGCTCCATGTTTCTGGACCAAGGAATGCGAATCCACATTCCAAATGCTCAAATAGAAACTCATAGAAACTATAATTCTATAGGCACCCAACTGGTCTAGGCATTTTCATATCATGATGGACACGTCTAATTATGCATTGGGAGTCATGCTTACATAGTTGGATGACCAGAGATGCCCATATTATATCCACTATGCAAGCCAAAGCATTGTGGGTACTCATCTCAACTACACCACCACTGAAAAGGAATTAATGGCGGTGGTGTTCACCTTGGAAAAATTTTGACACTATGTGCTCAGGTACAAGGTGTTTGTACATACTGACCATAGTGCCATCTAGTTCCTAATGAACAAACCAATGGTGAGTCCCCGTATCATACGATGGCTTGTGATCCTTTAGGAATTTGACCTTACTATGGTAGACAAGAAGGGAACTGAGAATGTGGTTGCTGACCACTTATCTCAATTACAATTGGATGATGCAGAGGAGGAGGAGCCACTCTCTAATCAATTTCTAGACAAACTCCTCTTTGCTAGAGTAATTGATAAGGAGATTCCCATAGGATCAACTTGGTTTAACAACATCCTCACCTATCTCTCAACACAAGAATTACCAAAAGAGTAGAATCATCAAAAGAAGTAGCAATTTCTTCACAAGTCCAAGCACTTCATGGAAATCAATGGACACCTTTACAAGGTGTGTGCTGATGGCTTAGTTTAATGGTGCATCCCTAATGTGGATACAGAACATGTCCTCCAGGATGCTCATGAGGGCCCTTGTGGGGGCCACTATGCTGGACGATGCATAGCCATTAAGATCCTGCTTGCAGGATATTACTAGCCCACACTCTTCAGTTCTTCCACTCTTGTGAACGATGTCAGAGACATGGTGGGATGACCACATGAATGGAGGGACCCCAAAAGTGGATCTAGCCACTAGAACCCTTTGACATTTGGGGCATCAACTTCATGGGTCACATCACACCCATGTCCAATGAGAAGGTGTACATCATCGTTGTTGTAGACTACTGTACTAATTGGGTAGAGGTGGCAACCATCACCGACTATTCCTCAAACATAGCCACATGGTTTGTCCAATAGCAAATCATGAATAGGTTTGGAGTGCCATGTGCACTCATTTCAAACAACGGAACTCATTTCACATGCACTACTTTTCATAAACTTATGCAACAATTGAGGGTTAAACATAAATTTACAACACCTTATCACCCCCAAGCCAACGTGCAAGCTGAAGTCACAAATAGGGAGATTACAAAGATCCTAACTAGGACCATTAGCAAATATAGAAGGGATTGGAGCACAAAACTTAATGATGCCCTCTGGGCCTATTGCTCCACATGGAAACTTCCTCTATGCTACTCTCCTTATGAGTTAGTGTATGGGAAACTATCAAAATTTCCAGTTCAAGCATAACTCTAAACACTATCTACTGCTAGTAACTTGGGTCTTCACTTATCACTAGCACAATGAGAACGACTCATCAACTTGAATGTGCTAGATGAAAATCAACTAGTAGCCCTATCATCAAATGAAATCCACAAGGCCTATAATAAAAAATGCCAGGATCTTAGGATTCACAAGGTAACATTTCAATGTGGAGATAAGGTACTCTACTAGAACCCCACACATGTACCACAATGTACTAAGTTTCAAACATTGTGGGAGGGACCTTATATTGTTTCCGAAACCTTTCCATCCTAGGCCTTGCTTATACACAAACTTGAGGATCCCACAAAAACACAGTTAGTTAATATGAAACAATTAAAATCCTTCCACAAACTCCAACAAACTAGTGCACTACCCTCTCATCTCACAGCCAACCTCATTCTATTTTTTGGATCTCCTCCTCTCAACTTAGTCATGGGGGACATCACCTTCCATGCTAACCAATTCTACTAGCTCTTCAGTTGTTTCTGCAGATTTTTGTTTTGCACCTTTTTGTTTTACAACATCGTTCGTACGTTTGCCACTCTTGCTTACTTTTTCTTTCTTTCTTTATTTACTTATCTTTTTATTTTTTTATTTTTTATATATATGTATGTATGTGCCTTTTTTCAGTTATTTTATATACTTTTCATTAATAAGTCATTTTATTGTCATAGGATGTACTGGTGTGGTTGTTGCTCTTTACAATGGATTGCATGATATGGTCCACCTATTATATCTAGCTCCCACCCTTACATTTTTGTTCTAGAAAGTCATGTTGAACTCTCATATTATGTAATAGGCAGTGAGCCCATGTCATCTATCCATCCACCCACTCTATGGTTTTCCTTATTTTGGAAACATGCAATTCCTTTCAATTAAAAACAACTTTAATGAATTCATGACTTGTGTAGTTTCCAAACTTGAGAAGGATCCAATGGTTTGAACATGGTGTGACATCAAGGGGAATGCAACATTCTTCATACTTTTCTATTCCCTTGCATGCAAGTATGTGTCCTCACAGACATCTTACCACTCCATATCCTCTCCTAATCAAAAGTTACATGGCAATTTGTTCTTGCATGGTGTGGTCCTCATCACTCAAAAACACAAAAAAGAGAAAAAAAAAAGATGAGGATTCAAAGCACACCCATTGGACCAAATGCATGTGTAAATGCATGGGTCTTTGCATGGTGTGGTTCCCATAGAAAAACAACAAACACATGGAAATTCAAAGCACACCCCTTAGACCGCCTCTAATGGGCTACAAGCACCAGTTATGGGACTTGCTTTGTTCCCTCTAACTCAGCTCTTTTTACTTTCTCTCGCTCACTCATGTTGGAGTGGTGGTTGTTTCTGGGAGCATTCTTATGCCCCAAGGGGATAGACTAGTCTTCAAATTTTAATGTGACATCACTAATCATGGTTGGTTTTGGGTTTGGACTAAGGATGGATCCTACCGGGTCACTTAATTACACACTTCACAAGGGATTTCATATGGCCAACATTAGGAATTCCATCTCACTCCCTCTTCTCTTCATCATTTGCTTCCTGTTATTCACCTCACTGCTGGTTCTATTTCTTGAATGTCTATCGTGTTCTACTAGAACTTCTAATTCTTTGACTAGTTCTCGTGGATTTGGGCATTAACTTGCAGTCACCATTAATTAACTATGGGGCCCATGGACTCCTATGTTGATAGTATATAAAGGGCTACTGAGGCTACCGTCTGTTATGGGGAGGACCCACTTGCATATCCTTTGGTTCCATTTGTTAATCCCCTATCCTTGTGATGTAGTTAGTCGATCATTTCTATGCTAACCATCGCATGGTCCCTCATCTACAAAGTTCCATACTATGATATTCTCCTCATTTTGACTCTTCTTCTAACTACAATCTTCCTTCCTCTTTCACTCATAATGTTCTTTGGTCTCTGCAACTTTGAATCACCCCCATGATTGTCCTCCAATTCACACCTTTCAACTTTTTCTTTCATGGTCAATGTAGGTCAACCTTCATAGCACAACTACGTCAACTAGGCCCTGTATATGCAACCCCCTGCATTTATGCAGCCTCGTTTATGTGGCCCCATCAATGCCTGGCAAAACTACTATATATATTACCACTGTGCCTTTGGAATTTGCCCATTTATTCATAATGCTAGGGGAGTTTTTCCATTTTTCTATGCCAACACTTCTTTCTGCACCCAAAATGTTTCCACCATGTGTCCCAATCCAACCATTCTTTCAACCCTTTCGCAACCAGAGGTATGCTATTCATCGTGGGGGGGTGACATCTATAATTATTATAATTACCAAAGACTTAACACCTCTTAGGGGACCAACAAGGAAAAACAAAAATAACACTGTAAATTGCAACTCATGTCTTATTGTTTTTTCTAATCCCTCAACTATGCTCCAGGGAACATAATAGGATGCACGTGCCATTGTCATAGCTTAGTCAAAATGAGAAAGTGTATGATTGTTATTTTGAATAATTTATACACATTTTAATTCATGGTTATGCTATGACTGTAGATGGCACCCAAACCAAGGCATCTAAGGGGAGAAGGATCATTCCAACCAAGGGATAAGTGACCGAGAACAGGAAAAGGACAAGGCACACAGCCTCTAGAGCACATGGAGGGCTCACACATAATTGGCCCCCTCTGTGAAGAACTTGACGTGGAATCTATTCATCAAATTCTTGAAGAGGACGTCCCCAGTGAACAATCGCGAAGGGATGAGACTTTGATTGTAGCGCTATGGCTAGAGGTCACCTTGACCCAGGCCTGTATTGATGCTATTAATCCAAGGGAACTACAACAAATGATCCTTCAAGAGTTGAACTTTGGACCATTTCTAGAGAATGCGCCATAAGAGGTCAAAACCCAATTGCAAAATTCCCCTATGTGGTCACTCATCACATCTAGTGGTGAATGGTACCTAGGAGAAACTTACCTCTTCTAGACGAATAGGCAGCCGGGTTCCAAAGTACGAATCAAAGACATTCAACTATGTTACTCTGCCGAAGCAATTGCACAAGCTTTGGGATTTCCAGAGACTGGAGCTAATGTGGCGAAGATTCCCAAACAAGTAGACCTTGAGGTAAAAGGAGAGTCGATCAGGCAGTGCTATGGGGTAGAATGCAAGGAGTTTGGCACCCTAACCACCACAGAGATGATTTATTCAAAAATTGCATCTTACCACTTGAATCCAATGGTAAGACCTAGCAAGATCACTATCTTTTCTACTTGTGCATGTGCTTATCTAAGCAGAAAGTTCCCCATAAACCTTCCATAGTTGCTTTTCCTAGAGATTGAAAAAAGATTTGCTGAAAATGAACATGGAAGGTAAGCTCTACCCTTTCCCTGCCTAATCAAAAAACTATGTAAATGGGCAGGGATAGCACGATACGCCAATAACACACTTCATCATGTCCCAATTTCCTCATGATGGGAGATGATGAAGGAAAAGACTCTAGCCAAACACAACTTAGGAAAGAGTAGCAACCACATCCACCGCCTACGCAAAAAATAAGGTTGGGCTCACAAACAATCGCAGAACACATACACAAGATCTGAAAATGGCTCTTGAGCCAACAAGAGTGATCAGTAGAAATTGGTGAAGGAGAAGACCCTTCAATCTATCACCCTGCGATGAGCCATCTTGAACAAGTGGCTCAATCGATGAGTCTGCTAGAGAGAGCAAGGCTAATGTTTTCAATCACCCAAATGCAAGTGCCTGCTAGAACTAACCCTAGTGTCTAAAAAGTAATGGTGTCCATGCAACAATTATTTCCTAAAATTTCAAGAAATGCTGCTACTTTTTTGGTGCACTTGGAGGATGGAGAGGAGGTGATTTTCCTTTTAATGCAACACTAGGGATAAGAAGTTGCAGCTGAAGTGGTTGCTGACACAATTGCTATGGCCCTTAATGCACCTACAATGACTGTACAAGATATACATGGACTTGGAGATGTACATATGTCTACAGGAACTTCACGTAGTAGAATCAACACAACCCAACATGAAGAGTTGTTGGATCGACTAGTGGGAACTAGGCAACCACTTCCAGATGTCTTTGATCTTTTGGACAACATTACTGTGACCCAGTCATGGCTACTCTCAACAATGGACAAGTGCCTCATCTTGGAGGGGTAACTTAAAGTGGCACAAGCGGATCATCAACGCTTGGCAGTGGAAGTTTCCCAATTAAGGGCCCAACTTGTTGATCCTGCTCTCCTCAACCATTAACTCACTAGGGATAAAGCTTTTCAATAGCTCCAAACCATTGTGGGTAAGTGAGAGTTAGCAATCTTTGACAAGTCCTTAACAGTCACCCATGCTTACCATCTAAACAAGGACTTAGCAGAGGTTCTCCAAGAGAATGTTAGGCTAACCGCAGAAGTTCACCGCCTGTGCAATGCTGGTGTTGAGAATAAACACATGAAAGACTTCATCCATTAATAGCAAGAGGAGCTAGGCAAGGTAAACACTGATGTGAGGAGATTGGTAGTTAAAAATTGTAATCTGTCCATGGAGGAAGTTTAAGCCTTGCGACAAAAATTGGCTATTAAAATCATCGCTTGGAAAAATGAGGCCCTTAAGTTTGAACAAGTTAAAAATCACTATAGGAACCAAGTGGGATTACAAAAAAAATAAATGAAAAGATATTCAAGTTGCAAAGGCTAAAATGAACTAAGCACTCCAACATCACTGAGAAGGAGGTGAGATGCGATAGCCCATCTTCAATGGCTTGAATGCCTACAACCAGGCTGAAATCTACCTCAAAGAGCTACAAATTGAAGAAATGATAGAATACATGGAGTTAGCTAATCTCCATTATGCAAACTTGGCTATTCTCATAGCTAGAAGGCCACGGTCTAACCTAGAAATGCAAGTGGCCACCTCGTATTCTTCATACGAGGGTGAGTTCCAAATGCATAAAGAGACAAAACAAAAGTTAGAAACACCAAATGTAGAACTCAAAGTTCTCTGTACCCATTTTGAAGGATAATGTGCGATTGTAGAGAACTTGGCCCAATGAATGAATGATACCAGTAGTTGTAGATATCAATCTGAGCATTCAATATCATACGAAAACAATTCACTGCTTGGTTTATCAATTTAAAGGAACTCTTTCCTACACTTCTATATCCTTGGGATGTTCCTATTTTGACACACATTGGTGAAGCTGCCTAGACAGTGAATGATCCCAGAAGCAAAAAAGATAAAATGAGGGCATTGTTGCAGGCTTTTTGATTACCTATGGAAGTTGCAGATGCTGCAAGGCAACCATCATCAATGCCACAATAGCCACATGTACCAGAAGCTGGTGAAGGCCTATCACAACCACCACCACTAGGGACAATGTAACCTTCTCTAGCAACTTTAGCATTTTGTGGTAGCATGTTCAATTTTGTCTCTGAACACCACAATTTTGTAATTTATTTTTTTCTGTACACCCAGGCACTTGGTATGTCAATAGAGTCAATGTTTATGTAGATGTGTTTTGTCGTGTGTGTTATAATAACTTCATACCTTCCAAATTGTAATAAACTCGAGGACAAGTTTTCACACAATCATGGGGGTATGATGAAGTGTTTAGTCAATATGTCGATTGGGCCACATTAACAAAGCCCCATTGATGCGGCCACAATGACATGACCCTGTCGACGTATTTGTCCATGCATTAACACAACCTCATTAACGAAGAGTCTATCTCTTGCTATAAATATGCATCCAACCATAGCATTTATGGCATCTTTTGTAGTTGTAGTGAAAGTATTATAATTTGTTCCTGTAAGAGTTAGAATATTTTCCAAGTGCCCGTAGCAGGTGTGAGAAAGGTGTATGGCTCTTTATTCGAGCACTAATGTACCTAAGCCCATTGGCATAACCAGCAACAAAGACAAGCTTTTTGAGCATTCCTTATAGCATTTGGATTTAATCACTTAAGCATTTTAATAGTTTAATATTTTAACACTTTAATAATTTTAGAAGCTTTTATTGTTATCACTTTACTGTTATTGTCCTTTCATATTTTATGAGCACCATAGGCATGACCATCTCGAACATATATCAAACACTTGATAACCCAGTGATGCTTAATGTCTGGTAACCCAACAATGGTTAGGGTATGCTCAGGATGTGCATGGAAGATGGGATCAGTTGCTTATGCTAGGGAGAGTTAGGCGATAGAGTAGACAATTAGGAATTACACAACTTTCCATTCCTTACAATTAAAGAATTAGACTTTAAAAGATAAAAACAAAACCATAATAATCATTTGCCTCAATCTCACTTAATCATCGCTTTAGAATACCACAAGTTAGGTTGGGAAGACAACAACCATTCTAACTAAGGTTTTGCTAGCTAGAGTTTGGTGTATGCAAGTGCTTGCAATCTATGGAATTCGACCAAGTCATGCATGAATGCCCATGATTCGTATGGTTGGGCGTAGGGGTACCTTGATGCTCATCATCGCCACACCAAAAAATTTGTATCAATTTAATTATTTAATTTAATGCATATGATTATTTTTTTAATATTGTTAGATGCATTATTACTATTGTTATAATTATTAGTTTCCTACATGAGTGAATGTAATTTTCTTATTAGGGTATTTTGTTTAAATTTTTTATCCTTTGTTTCACCTTCATTTAAGCTTAGTCATAGATATTCTAAATATTTTATGATTAAATGTTGAAATCTAATTACCTTAGGAAGCTTTTCTTTTGTCATTTATCATGCCTTTATAAGTAGTTGATTATGCATATTTTATTCTTTATGCACATTTAGTTATGTATATTAAATCTTTATTATGCATATTTAGGTATGCACATTTATTCTTTATTATGAACATTTAATTATGCATTTTTTATTTTTTATGCATATGTGATTATATAATACTCTATTCATGGTGCAATTTTGAACTCTAACCCTATCCAAAACATATCCCTTACCACCTTTAATTATTAAACTAGGATTTGGAATTTATCTTTAATTATAATTAACAATTGCATAAATTAGCTTTGTTAAAGAAGTACCTTAGAATGATCTCCTACCTAGAATTTGACCTTACTGATATGTCTAGAACATTAAGAAATGTAGATTTTGATCCTTGGTTTATTAGAATCAAAGTTATGATTCTCACACTTGATAAGGATCTCATAGGGTTAAATGAAATTTGATTTGGAGTCTCTGTGTATGTGTTATGAGTATTTAAATGCGAGGATATTAGTGAAGAGAGAAATTTGGAAAATGAACTTATGAAAATGATTTTGCAAAAAATGAAAGAAAATAAAAATAAAAATCAAATTTTAAATTAAAAAGTCAAATGTCGTTAAGCATGTTAACATGCAAAGAAAAGGATACATATAACTTTTCTTGAGAAACTTGCATTTTCTTCATCAACTTTTCCACTGTTTGGTTTCATAGATGTCATTTTCCAAAGTCATGTTTCATCATGTTTTTTGTAAAAGACATTTTTTACCCTTTCTTCTTCATTGTTTACCCTTTCTTCTTTATTTTTAAGTAAAGAAAAAAAATTTAAGAGTATTAGGTAGAAAAGGAAGATGCTAAGAAAATTCTAGAAACTCTACCAATACAGGTAAGAAAGATTATTTTATTTCTTTTTATGTAGCTGACCTATATTGTTGTGGATTTTCTATTCCTCCTTTCTACTTTTTACTATAGTAAAAAAGATTTACTATTCTTCTATGATTTTGATTATTATGCTCAAATTCTACCAAATTTTCATCATTTTGGGCTTGTTTTTGGTATTTTAATTGTGTTTGGAACTTCTTCCATCTTTTGGTGAATTTCTAAAATTTTGGAAACTTTGTCCAACTTTCTTCTTAGATATTTTATGAATATTTTCAAACATCTTTTGATATGAACATTGTTTTAGGTCCAACTCATGACATAAACATGATTTTGCAAGAATTTTGTACCATTTTGGCTATCATTAATTTTTTAAGAGAATTTTGTGGAATTTGAACAATTATGGATTTTTGGCCATTTTGGACAATTTTTGGATTATTGGAGTGAAATAATAATATTTGTGAAACCAATTTTACTTAGTTGGTAGTGGAAGTTGTGAATCTTTTAGATGCCTTCATTTGCATGCAGTAGTGAAGTGTTCTTTAGTGAGACCCACCCCACAATAACAATGGTTGTTGGATAGATTTCCTACCTTGGATTTTGATTTGTAAGTTCATGTGAGGTTATGAATTTAGTCAAGACCATGGCATTAAGTAGTTGAGTCTAGTAGAGCTACAACAAGGCATAGTCAAAACCTATCCTTCCAATGATACATGTGCCTTGGTCATTAAGGATGTTAGTAGTGAGGCCATTTCCAAAACTTGGCCATGAGTGACTTGTTTAGGGTTACAAAGATAATCCAATGATAGTGATGAGCTTATTCCAAGAACTATCAATAAGTCCCTTTGGCAGTGAGGGTAACCAAGACCTAGCCTTCAGAGATGCTTAGTTAAAATATACATTCTTTGAATTTTTGCCAGATAAATTTGTGATATTCTTGGACATTAAAATAATTTAAAGGATAATCTGGTGATAGTAGTGAGATTATTCCAAGATCTAATGGTTCTTGTTCATAGTGAGAATAACCAAGACCTAGCCTATAGAGATGCCTAGATAAAATATACATTCTTGGAATTTTTGGATTTCTTTTAGATTTTCAAATTTCTTTTGGGTATTTGGAAAAGTAATGGCATTTCTACACCTTGAAATATTTTTGAATATTTTATTGAAAATCTATATCTAGCCCATATCCTATGACTTTTGGCCTAGAACCTTTATGAATATAATAACATTTCTTATTTGAGGGGTTTTGAATCCTCTTGTATTTTGATGCAAAGAACCCAAAGTAGGCAAGGAATGTCTAGAAGAAAGACATGGAACAAAAGGTGGATCAATTCTATACAACATGGACCTTTTGAACATGAAAAATAGTTTTTGTATACTTTAAAATAAAAGCCTTATACTTTTTGAATATTTGAGCCATGTACCTATATTTGTGAATAAATAATAAAGTATGATAGATATGAATTTTCCATCTCACTGTTAAGATCGTGAGGTGAGATTGCAAGGAACATTTTTCATTTTGGCACATGCTATATGTTTGAGAAAATTTTTATATTATTTATTATATATTAATAATTTATTAATTAATTTGGTAAATTTCAAACATAAATATCTTCATTTGTAAAGGTCCAAACTAGGCAAAACAAGTGTCATTAAGATTGTTATTTTACATACTATTTTATGATGCAACTAGAGAAATTTTCAACATCTACCTTTTTGTGGCTACACAATTCTTCCTTTTTCCTCAAATAAAAATTATTTAATTATATATGCAAGGATTATAAAATTTTGCTATGTTGTATTACTGTATTGTATTTAGGATTCTAAATAATAATTTGTATTTATTTTATGGCTTTCTTCTAAATTAGTAAATTAAGCTTAAATCCATATCCTTGGTGTCTCGTAGCATGTCTATTAGTTATTTATAGGGTATTTAAAAATAATTAATAGGGGTGTTACAAGTAGTAGCAAGTATGATTTCTAATGATAATGTAGAAGGAGGATGATTAATGAAATGTTGAATAACTTTTACAATAATAATATCAATTTTTTTAAGCTAGTAAAGATCAAAACTTCAGGTGACTTCATAGTCACCTTTAAGAGCTCCATCTATTTTTGTAGCTATGGAAGTTCTTCTTAAAATGTAGTGACTTTACATTCTTTTACATTCAACTTCATGTGATATTTTTAGCTAGTGTATCTACTACATGGATTCACTCTTTAGATTTCTAGCTATTAACTTGAAATACTTGATGCTCTTCTATAAGTTCTTGATTTGTCTTAGAAAGATCTTTTACTTTTTTCTTTAGTCATGAATTCTTCTCTTTAAGATCTTCTAACTCTTTTTTGTGCTATTCCTTCATCTTTGTAGCCTCTATTGATGATTCAGTAGGTAGATTTTCTACTAGACTTCATCCTTGATCAATTAGCTATAACTTAGGCCTAATTTATACCTAGTACTATTTCAAAATTTGAGCAAACTTCTAAAAATCCTTCTTTATTTTTGCATATTTACTAATTTACACTTGCAATATTGTATTCCAAACATCTTTCTATTTATTAATGAGCTATAATTTCTTAACAACTTCAGAAATCTCATCATCTTTTTTATCCTTCAGTTGTTTGAATGTAGCATAGTGAACCATGGATTTCACATACTAATACACCTCTAATCTTAAGAGCTTATGATTATTTAGAACATTCTCTGATTTGGAATCTAGCCAATATCTAACATCTATTTTGATTGTTGCATCTACATCCTTACTTTATTATTGTACTAATTCCCCCCAAAAGTTCTTATTATTATTCCATTCATGATATTATGAGATCTTTATGTGTGGTAGATAATTTTGTGCTTCAATCATCATACATGTCTTTGTAGACATTAAGTTAACATAAGCTCTCAATGCATGTACATTCTTAGTTAGATTAATGATATAATTATTCTCCACTAAGGTAGCCACATTAGGAATTTTTATGTCTATAAACATAATTTGGTGATGGGATAAGAAAGAAATCATCACTTAACTATTATAGTTTCTCATCTATAGCCATCTTCTACCCTACTGATGAGTGGTGAGGTACCCCTACACTCAACCATATGAATACGAGCATTACACGTGTGATCTGGTCGAACTCCACAGACTAAGTGCCTACACGCCTTATGGAACACTTAAGGTTAATCACTCGTTGTCTTCCCAGACTGACTTGTATTTTTCACGGTTGTATGGTTAAGTAAGTCTGAGGTATATGATTTTTATGTCTTTTTTGTTTTTATCTCCTATGCTAATGAGGTGAAGGGTGAAGAGACTAATTAACTAACTTTAACTAACTAAGCCTTAATTAACCTAGCATCAGTATCCATTCCCACTTACCGTTCACACCCTGAACCAATGCAACCTTGGTTACCAAACGGTAGTCGTTGCTGGGATCACCAAGCATAACACACATGCTCAATGTCAAGATGGAAATGAACAAAACAAAGTGGATTGCAAAAATGTTAAGGGAAAGAATTTAACTGATGCACCAAATAGGAATATCAATGGGTCCTCCCCAAAGTAGGCTCATGCCCTTAATGCCCTGACAAACCCACATTTAAAGAGTCCGTAGGCTCTGGGAATGTCATTTGAAACAAGAGTTAAAGTCTTAACTACAAGAATTTACCAAAAAGAAAACAATGCATCAACCAAAATATACACTAATGATACAATCAGCAATGAGGTGAACAATGGAGAGAAGGATGGAGAGAAGAGAATGGAATGGAATCCCAAGAACAAGCTAGTGTATAGCCCCTTGTGTAGTTCATGATTAATGTGACTTTGTAGATCCCATTCCAAGTCCAGCCTCAAACAAACCACATCCAATGACTTCGCATTAATGCATTCAGCCAGTCCATCCTCTTGAAGTAACAAGAATGTCTCCACCAAAGAGTCACTACCATTCTGACGAAACGAAGGAGAAGAGAATGGGAAGCAAAAAGGGCCTTAGTTAGAGGGAACATTTTTATTTTAGTTCNAAGAAAACATCCAAGCACCCAAGAGAATGGCCAACACAAATGCATCAAGTTCCCTTGAAGTCACACCCTTTTCAATCCTTGAGTCCTTCCTTAGTTTGAGAAATGCTCAGTCACCGATTTGTTATAGTTCTTATTTAGAAAGGGATTGTACATTTCCAAGCCAAGAGAGACCATAGAAATTTGTGGATGTATGGATGAAGTGGACTCATTGCCTGCTATATCAAAAGAAACATAAGTTATTATCAACATCATAACTTAAAGGTAAAAACAAAACATTAGCAATCAATATAAAAACAGTTCATACCATCATGAAGAACACTTATTAAATGACAAACTTGACAAAATGAATAACACACACAAAGAAATGAAAAAGGTATAAACGATGTTGTAAAACAAAAACAAGAAAAGTTAAATAAGTTTGTAAAACAAAAACATGTAAAACAAACACTTAAAAAGAACTAAGGGCCCCAAATGATTAGCATAGGTGGCCATCTCCCCCATGACTGAATGGAAAGGGAGAGATCTAAAATAATGAGTGCCTATTTGAATTTCTTAGAAGTGTCAAACTTCTCCCAATTGATGTTTTCAGGTTAAGGGGTGGAAGTCGATGATGCTCATACTCCAATGTATCTATGCCTTCGTTGCGGTCATGAGTTGTTCCCTCAGTTCATTCCATGCATTTTGTTGGGTTGCTCTTTCGACTAGCTGTCAACCACAGGGTGTCCACTTGTTGTGTGGTTGTTACATATGGGCACCTTTGTATCAAAGTTTCTAGGGCACACTGGTTGCATGTAGGAGATGCTGAGCATTCCTCCATGTTATAACCCTCTGAGTCATTGTATGTGATGCATGGAACTTTCTTCTTCTCGATCTTTCCATAAATGTTTACCTTAGATATTTCCAAGGAAAGATCACGAATTCCTAGGCATGCATCTATTGTACTTAGCCATGCCCTTTCCATTATAATTGGGAAGTCCCCTTTGTTGTTGTTGACTTCTATCACCAGGAAATAGGCTAGGTATGACCAGCCACACATAGTGGTAATGATGTCCTCCACCAATCCCAAGGGAATGGTGATGGAATAGTCAGCCAACTCTAATTGAATATTGCTCTTCTTGAGTGGAGGTAGGTTCCAGGCTTTATACATTTCTCGTGAGATTAAGTTGACTTCGAAACCTGAGTCAAGAAGAGCCTTATGAGGTTCATTCCCAGCAACTTGGAGATAAATTAGGGGGCTTCCAGGATCAGAGAGTTTTCTGGGAAGGTGGCCTACCTTGATCCAGTCAGTAATGGTATGTGTTAACATAACCGTGTGCGTTGAGCTCTGTTGTTGGTTAAAAGGGAGCTCCGAAGCCTTATTTTTTGGAAGAGCATACACAGACTCAATCACTTGTGGTCTTGAGAGCTTGTTTGGGCTTTTGGTTCTGAATAAAGTTCTTCTCTTCTTTTGGTTGTCAAAACCAGCAGCGGGTTGAAAGTTTACAACTCTCGTAGCATTACATTGCTGCGGTTGAGTGGGGAGTTCCCCTTGCATTTTTGGAGCGGGAGGTAGTGGAAATACCGATGTAACAGAGGAGGATGGATTTGGAGGATGGCATGCATATCGTGTGTCTCTCAGAGGAGAAGGAGTCCTTCTAAAATGCTCCCAAACTTGGTAGTGACGTTGTGGAGTTGTGTGACCCATGGAGTCACTTGGAGAAACCGGCTGCTACACGTAGTAGCCATATGGGTTTGGTTGCCGATAAGGGTATTGTTGTCTAAGCGGTGGCATCCCCCATGTGTTGCCTCTTATTTATAGATTTGATGGCTCTCCCTTGTTTCTAAGTCTAGGCCTAGACCGTAGTAAAACTCTAGCAGTTTTACCTCTCCAAAAATAGAATAATTTCCATGTGCCCACAGTAGGAGCTCCAAAGTGAATGGAATAGGCTAAATAGGACTTTATTTATTGTTATTTACTATTTATTGTTTAAATGCTTTATTAGTAATTAAATCTCTCTCAACCCTTCTCTCCTAGTTAAGTGCATTCAGTACAACCGCTTCAAGCACGTGCGTTACGCTTGGTAATCCCAGCAATGACTAGCATTTGGTAATCAAGGTTGCATTGGTTTAGGGTGTGAACAGTAAGTGAGAATGGATACTGATGCTAGGTTAATTAAGGCTTAGTTAGTTAAAGTTAGTTAATTAGTTTCTTCACCCTTCACCTCATCAGCATAGGAGATAAAACTAAAAAGACATAAAAATCATATACCTCAAACTTACTTAACCATACAACCATGACAAATATAGGTAAGTCTAGGAAGATAATGAATGATTAACCTTAAGTGTTCCATGAGGCGTGTAGGCACTTAGTCTGTGGAGTTCGACCGGAGCGTGTAACGCTCATATTCATATGGTTGAGTGTAGGGGTACCTCGCCACTCATCACCTACTATTGCTATTTCTCAAGTAGAGCCATCTATTTCTCTTTCTCTTTTGTACTCTTACAAACAACTAGAATAACTTTGGACTTCTTCAAAGAACTTTCCTCTAATGATGTAGATGGAAAAACATGATTTTTATACCTTCTTGTGTTCTTATACCTATCATAACAATTATTTTGCTTTATTCTATTGTTACTATCAAGGTTTTTTTATTAATGACCTTAGATTGGTCATTCAGATTATAATCTTATTTTCTACTAATACAATAGGTATTATCACTAATGCTGGTAACTAAGAAGGCATTGCCTTATTGTAGAACTTCTTTACTAAGAAATTGAAAATTTGCCAAAGTCAAACTTGCTATCTATTTGATCCTTTAATTTCATAAGGACATGATAAAAACTATTCACTGTGATTCTTGACCAAGTGCACTTCAATTTCTAGGCTTGGATGTAAAACAAAGCCTTAACAACATCCTATTTCATATTTGCTCTATGATCAACATTGAAACACCACAAAAATTTGGACCCAACACTTTCAGACAAGAATCAAGCTAAGTCATGATACTTCCCAGCATGACCGAAAATTGTGAACCTCAAAAATAGCATCAAACAGAGCATATTTGAATAAGAGAGAGTTCCTCAGGACCCACAAGTGACTACATCAGCATTCAGCATCAGGAATTTCAAGTTTTGGGTTCAAAATACTTGGTTTTGACCAAGTATACTCCGGGCACACCTTGGTGTACCTGGCCAGCGTGCAACCAATGTAGAGCAACTTTTGGACCCCAAAAATGAGTCAAAGCATGCTAGAATTGAGCTTCTGGACCCTCCAAGACCTTCCCCAAGGTCCCCAATAGCTCTCAGGCACTTGAAAATCAAATTTTGGGCTCCAAATGATGGTCTTTCATTCCTGTACACCTAGCGTGCAGCCAGCGTAGAGCAACTTTTGGGCCCCAAAAATGAGTTAAAACATGCTAGAACTGAGAGTCTGGACCCCCCAAGACCTTCCCCAAGGTCCCCAGCAGCTCTCAGGCACTTGAAAATCAAATTTTGGGCTCCAAATGATGGTCTTTCATTCCTATACGCCCAGCATGCAGCCAGTGTAGAGCAACTTTTGGGCCCCAAAAATGAGTCAAAACTTGCTAGAACTAAGTGTCTAGACCTCTTAGGACCTTCCCCAAGGTCCCTAGTAGCTCTCAGGCACTTGAAAATCAAATTTTGGGCTCCAAATGATGGTCTTTCATTCCTATACGCCCAATGTGCAGCCAACGTAGAGCAACTTTTGGGCCCCAAAAATGAGTTAAAACATGCCAGAATTGAGTGTCTAGACCCGCCAAGACCTCTCCCAAGGTTCCCAATAGCTCTCAAGCACTTGAAAATCAAATTTTGGGCTCAAAATGATGGTCTTTCATTCCTGTACGCCCAACGTACAGCCAGCGTAGAGCAACTTTTGGGCCCCAAAAATGAGTCAAAACATGCCAGAATTGAGCATCTGGACCCCCTTGGACCTTCTCTAAGGTCCCCAATAGCTCTCAAGCACTTCAAAATCAAATTTTGGGCTCCAAATAATGGTCTTTCATTCCTGTACGCCCAACGTGCAGCCAGCGTAGAGCAACTTTTGGGCCCCAAAAATGAGTCAAAACATGCCAAAACTGAGTGTTTGGACCCCCCAAGACCTTCCCCAAGGTCCCTAGTAGCTCTCAGGCACTTGAAACTCAAATTTTGAGCTCCAAATGATGGTCTTTCATTCCTATACGCCCAGCATGCAGCTAGCGTAGAGCAACTTTTGGGCCCCAAAAATGAGTCAAAACATGCCAGAACTAAGCGTCTGACCCCCTAGGACCTTCCTCAGGATCCCCAGTAGCTCTCAGGCACCCAAAAATCAATTTTCAACCTCAAAATGATGCACTTCCATGACCTATACGCTGAGCATACGTACTCTGCATGCCCAGCGTGCAGCCCAGCGTACACCACCAGAAACAGCCCAAAATAAGCACCAAACAGCGAGATTTTCAGCTGAAATTAACTCTCAGAGGTAGGGAAACTATTGGGCATCATCATAGGCACCTGAAAATCAAGTTTTGACCTTAAAATGAAGCATTTTCATGTGTGTACGCTGGGTACATTTTTGGTGTACGCTAGCATGTTGTACGCTGACATCCTGTACGCTGGCATGTTGTACGCTGGCATGTTATACGCTGACATCCTGTACGCTGGCATGCTATACACTGACATCCTGTATGCTAGCATCCTATACGCTAGCATCCTATACACTGGCATGCAACACACTTTACAGTTGTAACATATCCTGCACTCGGTCAATGTGCCACATGTCACCCGACCTGAGAGTCCAACACTCCATAGCCAATCATTCCCTCTCAGATCCGAGTCTAACATTTAAACTCGTATAAAAACCCCTATTTTTGACCAAATCCGAGTTGGGAAAAATTGAAGGCATCTTGGCAAAAATCGGGGCAAACCAAACTAAGCAAATTGAGAACCTGCATCCTATACGCTGGACCTCAACCCTGCACGCTGAACATACAGCCTCTACACTGTGCCTGCAGTCCGAACCAGCATGCTGCCAAACCCTCGCATTCATCAAGGCTCTTTGTCTACCTTGTGTCACATCCACAACTGTGTCTAAACCGGTGCATTGTAACTTCCATTATGCAATGACATTGCCACATTTTTGCTAATATTTATTACAATTTTATCGTCCATTCTTATATGCTCATCGTTTACATTCTTGTATGTTTACGCTCAGTTTTATATTAGTTACGTTGTTTACATATAACCCGGCATATAATATATCGATATATGCTTGGGGAAATCCTTATCTAATCCACGTGCGGACCACTCGAGGTGCTCTACCTTCATTAATTCCAGCTTGCCCTCAAGTGAAGGTAGGGTCTTCTGTGCTTGTTCAAGGATCTCCTGGTCTCTATTTCATTCCAGCCGGAGACCAACGATTTCAGACAGTACAGAAAATGGCACTAGAAGGAGGGCCTGACTTGTTTTTTGTTTAATCGAAACGCTGATCACGTTACCTATTCAAACACAGTGTCTACGCTGCTACAGTGTCTACGCTGCTACAGTGTCTACACTGCTACAGTGTTCATGCTACTACAATGTTTACGCTGCTACAATACCACTACAGTGTTTTTTCAACAAAAACACACAAAATGCATCCATTTCAAAGCTGAATTCGCTGCAATTCACACCTACTTCAAATCGGTCTAAGTGCTAACGGCCACCAACATGGATCACCTTGTCCAAGGCATACAATACACACAACATAATGATTTCAAGATGACTTCCTCTTACCCGAGATCGCCAACCACGTACGACTACAATTCATAATTTTATACTTAGCTAAATTTTCTCCCATTTATGCTGTACACGCTAGACACTTAGAAAAATTTTTAGTGTTCACATGCCAGACACTCTGCACACTTAACCTGAAACACACTCGGCACTTGTTAGCTAGCTAGTACGCTGCCCCATCACACATCACCATGGAGTCATCCTAGACCTCTAATGCACACACCTTCATAGTCCCCACACAAGAACAGTATAACTACATCTATGTGAAGATTCAGGCCAACCTTCCTATTGACCACACAGAATAGGAGGCAAAATGAAACTTCGCGCACATATACATGGGAGGTCATGAATTCACTCCCTCTATATATGACATCATCCCCCTTTCTGAGCCTCCCCATCGATTCATCTCTCAACTCCTTCTAGCAAGGGGCCAAAACACATGGTGACCCACTGGGGAGCCCCAAAACCAACATGATGTAGATGACTTCAAGGCACAATCTGAACCTGAGGATTCATACCACACCCTCAGTCCCCATGCCTACGTGAACCCATCACTCCATCCTCTCATGGGACAGACGACCACTCACCAAGTATCAATGAGCACACAAGCACCGGTATCCCAACAAAGATTACCCACACCCATCTCCACCCAGTACATACCGCACGTGTAAACGCATGGGGCCACTTTCACTACATCGGCCCCATACATCCAGGGTGTCACTTCACAGTTTGTGGCTAGGCAAGGAACCATACCCCTTGTTCAACAACCCACTCACTTCAACGTGCCACACCCCACAACCACAACTCTGAACATTGCTCCACAGCAACAAATGACAACCCAACAACCTCCCCAACCAACTAATTTGCCTACCACTCAAGAGTGGGCAGAAGCCAAAAAAATGATACAAGCATTATCTGAAGAGGTAAAGCACCTTAAAACGGCAAACACTGAACAAGTTAAAGTACTAGACTTCTACCACGATGATCCAATTAGCTCTTCAGTGCCACTGTTACCTTTGCCCAAGGGAATCACACTTCCACAACTGACCAAATACAATAGGAAGGGAGATCCAAATGCTCACTTAGTCACGTTTCAATTAGAAACTCTATTGCTTCAAGCTTGGACCCATGCAATCTTGCACGTGTTTGCTATGTCCTTAATAAGCGTAGCCTTATACTGGTACCGAGCCTTACCTCGTAACTCCATATCCTCTCTTGAGAATTTGTTACATCAGTTCGTTACTAGGTTTAAGTACAACTTGAAGCCTGAAGCCACACTAGACGGTCTGATACAAGTGAAACAAGTACCACTTAAGCCTGTGCAAAAGTTCATCCAACGATGGAGTGCAGCCCTTAACAAACTTCATGAGCCCATCCCTGAAAAGTATTTGCTTACGATTCTGAAGGGAGCCATGAATGACTTCATTAAGTCAAAACTGTACTACCTAAGTGCTTAAACGTTGAGCCAAGCGTTCACACAGATCAAGAACATTGAACAAGCTACACAAACTAGCAATGACCCCGGCTATGTGGCTTACAAGAACCAACACATTGCCAAACAACAGACAACAACAGAAACTATAGCCACAAGCAAAAAAACAACAAACACCAGTACGAACCCGCCTGCAACAACAAGGGCCACCCCAAGGCCCAACTTTCAATGCAAGGATCCCTCTAAGTACACACCGCTACCTGCGCGACCTTCTGAACTACTAGAGCAACTCCTTAGAATTGGGCAAATCCAATACAAACAAGTAGCAGAAAATGCCCGTCGAAAACACGATAGGTACTGTGAGCTACAGAGGAACCCCACCTTAGTAGCACCAAATGAGCCCCCGGTCCCACGACACTTCAAATTAGATCAATTGTGTCACTACCACCAGATGTCCGGTCACAATACCGACAACTGTCATGCGTTACAAGATGATCTACAAGTAATGATAGAATAGGGCCAACTAAACATCAACACCCTAAATCAACCAAGCACAGATGATGCCACCTATGTCATAAACTCCATTGGCATAGATAGTAAGCCTAAACCTGTGTGGCAACCTTTTGTGATCCGTGTGCCTCCCAGCAAGACAATGATCCCCTCTACCTCTATGAGCAAGAGACCTCCCATCATCACCAAGGTGCCACCTAGAGCATCAACGACACCTTTCATGGTCAAGGTACCACCACCTCATACGTCCGCTAAGACGTTAAACTGGCCAGATGCAACGCAATCCTAAGCATTGAAGACACCCTTTATGGTCAAAGTACCACCACAGTCGTCCGCTAAGAGATTAAACTGGCATGTTGCACCAACGATAGAAGAAAGGAAACCTTCGTTATCAAGGTGTCATAACAGGCCAGTCAAACAACAACAACACCTCCTAAACTCCCATTTGTCATAAAAGTTCCACCACGTGATGGCCCCTCACTTACCCTGAGCCCAACCGTAGGCAATGTCTCAACCTCTTCTCCCTCAAGAGTCAACCTTGCCAACAACACGGGTAAGCAAACCAACTGGCAACAGAAGAAAACGAACCAACAACAAACAACACTTGTAGCTAAAATAAAATCCACATGTAGTATACAACAACCGAATGTTGGGGGCCTTGTCTCTAACCCCAAACAAACCATGCCCAAGCCCTCAACCAATACAGAGACAACCAACACAATGGAAAATAACACAAACTTTGTAGCTACACTGGCCCAGGTGAAAAAAACGCTCAAACAAAAGAACACAACCATGAACTTGTACAATTTGGTCATGACATCATCGGCTCATCGCGAAGCCTTAGCATAAACATTAGCATCAATTCCTGTTACAGAGGACATCCCTGCTAACATGGAATCCATCCATGCAATGATTTCACAACACACACCACAAGGATTGGGTTCAAACACCTTAGCCTTTCGTGATGATGCAATTAAACGTAACCCTGAATGAGGGGAAGTCACAACAGCTCCATTATCGATTAGTGTACGTGTTGGGCAATGTACCATTCGTAGAGTGCACGTTGATGATGGTGCGGCAACAAATGTAGTTCTATACTCCGTCATCGACAAACTAGGCATGGCAGATGAGATCATGCCAACAAAAACCACATGTTTAAAATCTTTCAATGGATTGTGTGTCATAGTTAAGGGCACCATCAGCTTAGCCTTTGTGGAAGGAGAACAATTCCCCACCAGCGCGAAATTCACTGTCATAGAAGAGATGCCCAGTTTCAACATGATTCTTGGTAGACCTTGGCTAGCACAACAAC
>MNCI01019500.1:324914-353694 GCA_015680685.1 Gnetum montanum | reverse complement strand
TAGACTATGTCCGACTAAGAAACAACCACATAATCAAGACTCCCCTATGGCCAAAGACACGTCTGATCTCCGCCCACTCTTCACCTTTGTTCGTTGTGCATACGTCACCTTAGTTTGTATTGTATTAGCTTACATGTTCTCTCATGGCCCGAAAAGGCCTTAAACTAAACCATGGCCTGAAAAGGCCTTAAACTACCACCGTTTCACATTATCTTCTATTTATTGGTGCATTTCAGTTCATGTTTTCTACAGTTGCTATTTAATATTATTTTCTCTAGTAGCTTTTGTTTACAGGATCATACAAACGCACACGCATGCATCCACACAAAGTTGTCCTGGCATCATGACTTAAAACTGATACCACAGAATGTCCTGGCATCATGACGGTAAACCGACATCACAGAGCTCTGTCCGACATGACACTAAACTATCACACTCATTCACCAGAGTCCGCTAAGACTATAAACTATCTTGCCTCTTCATAGTCCACCATGACTATAAACTAGCATCGTACCATCCGCTACGACGATAAACTAGCAACGTCCAACAAGTTATGACGTAAAACTAACCCACGACAGTCTGCTAAGACTATAAACTAGCCAAATCATTTCTGGCACATTCATCTGCTGCCATAATTCATGACATTTCTTCATCAATTCCTGCTGGATCATTCATCACATCTGATCTAACAACACTATTGCTGCTCATTCTGTTTGCCTTAAGTTTCACATGGTGCCTCCATTTGCATCAGTCACATTCATGCCTGAAGTGTTCACTAACTCATTCACTTGTGATTTTCTTGTCTTCTTGGAGTTGTATTTGCAAGATGACACCCAGTGGTGCTCGTACACGAATACACTTCATCACGGTGACAAGGTGCCACATTGTTTCTAACGTACGCAACCAGGTTAATAAATCTGTTCAAAAGTACATTCCCAGTTCCCAATACATTCTCCATTTCCCCAACACTCTTATTCCCTTTCCTACCTAGTTACAATTCCTAGATACACCCAATACACCCCAAAAGTTTGAGCACACTGTTACACACTGCAACACTCTCAAGCAACTGCAACACACAATATGGCACATGAGCATGAGTACAAAATTGAAAGAAAGCTCTTTCCAAAAACAAAGAAACACAAAAAAAAGACACAAAAAAGAGAGATAAAATAAAAAAAAGCAAAGAAAAAGACAAGAGAAAAAAGAGCAAAGAGCAAAATGGACCACAAGACCCTTGGCACTTCCCATACAAGCCCTAGGTGGGAAGGTAGTTGTCTTGGAAAGAAGTACTCGTGTCTCAAACCATCATGTTTCACCTCACTGCGTGGTTTTGGCTATCAGACAATGGTTTCCCTTAAACACTCTACAAGGGTCTTGTTTCTCCAAAGAACGCATCACCTCATTGCGTGGCTTTGGTTATGACAACGAGTTCTCTCAAACATGATACAAGAGTCTCATTCCTCCAAAGGACGTACTCCTCATGCCTTGGTTCCAAGTCTACCAAATATTGACCATCAACAAGGAACAACATGACTTGTTTGCACAAGATGAATACTCCTCTCCCACACCAGCATAATCCCTTGATCAATTCCCAATCCCACAGTTGCAAACATCTCCTCTAGATATCATCTCAAAACTTCACTTCCCAATCCCAAGTGCTTCTGAACACAGTGCGAGGACATCTGGCCAAGTGCCAAAGGACGATGCTACTAAGTTGCTTGTGGTGTTTTGTACTTCTTTATTGATGCTTCTTGGGTTGATTCCTCCAAGCGTCAACAAAGAGGGGCCAATGAAACACCACAAAAATTTGGACCCAGCACTTTCAGACAAGAATCAAGCTAAGTCATGATACTTCCCAACATGACCGAAACTTGTGAACCTCAAAAATAGCATCAAACAGAGCATATTTGAATAAGAGAGAGTTCCTCGGGACCCACAAGTGACTACATCAGCATCCAGCATCAAGAATTTCAAGTTTTGGGTTCAAAATACTTGGTTTTGACCAACTATACTCTGGGCACACCTTGGTGTACGCTGGCCAGCGTGCAACCAACGTAGAGCAACTTTTGGGCCCCAAAAATGGGTCAAAGCATGCTAGAATTGAGCTTCTGGACCCTCCAAGACCTTCTCCAAGGTCCCCAACAGCTCTCAGGCACTTGAAAATCAAATTTTGGGCTCCAAATGATGGTCTTTCATTCCTGTACGCCCAGCGTGCAGCCAGCGTAGAGCAACTTTTGGGCCCCAAAAATGAGTTAAAACATTCTAGAACTGAGAGTCTAGACCCCCCCAAGACCTTCCCCAAGGTCCCCAGTAGCTCTCAGGCACTTGAAAATCAAATTTTGGGCTCCAAATGATGGTCTTTCATTCCTGTACGCCCAGCGTGCAGCCAGCGTAGAGCAACTTTTTGGCCCAAAAAATGAGTCAAAACACGCCAGAACTAAGCTTCTAGACCCCCTAGGACCTTCCCCAAGGTCCCCAGTAGCTCTCAAGCACTTGAAAATCAAATTTTGGCTCCAAATGATGGTCTTTCATTCCTATACGCCTAGCGTGCAGCCAGTGTAGAGCAACTTTTAGGCCGCAAAAATGAGCCAAAACATGCCAGAATTGAGTGTCTGGACCCCCTAGGACCTTCCCCAAGGTCCTCAGTAGCTCTCAAGTAATTGAAAATCAAATTTTGGGCTCCAAATGATGGTCTTTCATTCCTGTATGCCCAGCGTGCAGCCAGCGTAGAGCAACTTTTGGGCTCCAAAAATGAGTCAAAACATGCTAGAATTGAGCGTCTAGACCCCCCAAGACCTTCCCCAAGGTCCCTAGCAGCCCTCAAGCACTTGAAAATCAAATTTTGGGCTCCAAATGATGGTCTTTCATTCCTGTATGCCCAGCGTGCAGCCAGCGTAGAGCAACTTTTGGGCCCCAAAAATCAGTCAAAACATGCCAGAAATGAGCGTCTGGACCCCCAAGACCTTCCCCAAGGTACCCAGTAGCTCTCAAGCACTTGAAAATTAAATTTTGGGCTCCAAATGATGGTCTTTCATTCCTATACACCCAGCGTGTAGCTAGCGTAGAGCAACTTTTAGGCCCCAAAAATGAATCAAAACATGCCAGAACTAAGCGTCTAGACCCCCCAGGACCTTCCCCAGGGTCCCCAATAGCTCTCAGGCACTCAAAAATCAATTTTCAACCTTAAAATGATGCACTTCTATGACCTATACGCTGAGCATACGTACTCTGCACGCCCAACATGTAGCCCAGCGTACACCACTAGAAACAGCCCAAAACAAGCACCAAACAGCGAGATTTTCACTTGAAATTAACTCCTGGAGGTAGGGCAACTATTGGGCATCATCACAGGCACTTGAAAATCAAGTTTTAACCTTAAAATGAAGCATTTTCATGTGTGTACGCTGGGTACATTTTTGGTGTACGCTGGCATGCCGTACGCTAACATCCTGTACGTTGGCATGTTGTACGCTGACATCCTGTACGCTAGCATGCTATACGCTGACATCCTGTACACTGGCATCCTGTACACTAGCATCCTGTATGCTGGCATGCAGCACGCTGTACAGTTGTAACATATCCTGCACTCGGTCAATGCGCCACATGTCACCCGACCCGAGAGTCCAGCACTCCTTAGCCAATCATTCCCTCTCAGATCCGAGTCTAACATTTAAACTTCTATAAAAACCCTGATTTTTGACCAGATTCAGGTTGGGAAAAATTGAAGGCATCTTGGCAAAAATCAAGGCAAACTAGACTAAGCAAATTGAGAACCCTACATCCTATACGCTGGACCTCAACCCTGCACGCTGAACATACAGCCTCTACGCTGTGCCTACAGCCCGAACTAGCATGCTGCCAAACCCTTGCATTCACCGAGGCTCTTCATCCGCCTTGTGTCACATCCACAACTACGTTAATATCGGTGCATTGTAACTTCCATTATGCAATGACATTGCCACATTTTTGCTAAGATTTGTTATAGTTTTATCGTCCATTCTTGTATGCTCATCGTTTACATTCTTGTATGTTTACGCTCAGTTTTATATTAGTTACGCTATTTACATATAACCTGACGTATAATATATCGGTATACGCTCGGGGAAATCCTTGTCTAATCCGCGTGCAGACCACTCGAGGTGCTCTACCTTCATTAATTCCAACTTGCCCTCAAGCGAAGGTAGGGTCTTCTGTGCTTGTTCGAGGATCTCCTGGTCTCTGTTGGTCCGAATGGACCAACTCACTGCCAACAAACATATGCCCAAAAGTGGAGATCTAGCAACAGCTCTAACGCAAGTCACGCAGGCACTCAAACAAAAAAAATACTTCACTAAGCTTATACGACCTGGTGTTAACATCTCAAACCCATCGTGAAGCTCTAGTGCACATGTTGACATCCATCCCAGTAAGCGAAGACTTGCATCCAAATGAACCTTCAATTCATGCGATAATGTACTCGCCTCAAGGGTCAACTCCTAAGCCATTAAATTTCCACAATAACAACATCAAAGTGGATGAGAAAACAGGAGAGGTAACAATAGCACCTATGTTCATAACAATACGAATAAATCAAGTTAAGATACATAGAGTGCATGTAGATGATGGAGCCACCACAAACGTTGTGCCATATCCCATCGTCAAACAATTGGGGTTTACAGAGCTAATAAAATCGACCGCCACCACATGTTTGAAATCGTTCAGAGAATCTCGCGTGATAGTCAAAGGCACTATGACTTTAGACTTTATAGCAGGGGATCAATTCCCCACATCTGCTGACTTTGTGGTAATCGATGAAATGCTAGGGTTCAACCTAATATTGGGAAGGCCTTGGTTAGCCCAACTGAAAGCAGTCTCTTCCCCCATACACCAAGAAATTCACTTGCCTTATGAAGGTGGCAAAATCATTATACACGGGGAGGCTGCTACACCTACCATCTCATCGTATACAAACACAGATCAAGGCTCAGAGATTAAGCTCGAAGAGCCTAGACAAGATGATACAAATGAACAACAACCAGTAGGCGATAATCTCTTAGACACAAAGAAAGATCTACCCAAAACAGAAATACCCGAGCCTGAAATCGTACATACACAGCCTCACTTAGAAACTACAACTGACACAGAAACCACAATACATGCACAAGTGCAGGAAAGCACCAATGCGGGAAATATTCCATCAGATGTCCCTTGGGCCGAATTACCGTTCAACGTGATCAGCGAAGGAGACACTAAATATAGAATCATACCTGTTAACACTACTCCTAATGTTAAAATGAGAAAAATTAAAAAACTACTAAACCAATAAATGACATTCAAGTCCGGAATGATGTTAAACTATCATGTCCGCAATAACATAAAACTAGCCACGATCAGAAATGGTCGGTCGACCAAGAAATCAACCACTGTCACTTGAAACTTCCCTTGCTTACATATGGCCCGAAATGGCCTTAAACTAGTGCGTATGGCCCGAAATGGCCTTAAACTAGTGCATATGGCTTGAAATGGCCTTAAACTAGTGTGTGTGGCCCGAAATGGCCTTAAATGAGATCATCTACCTACACTTTGTTTTTTCTCCCAAATTCTAGTTCATTGTTCGAATTTATGCTTGTATTGTCAGGTTGTCAATAACAATCTTCGCAATTACCCTTCGCTTATAATTACATCCTTACTTATAATTACATTCATGCACTACACTTAAACTACAAAAAAAAACAAACCAAAACATTTTATATTGTCGTGTCATGTTTACATTTAAACTCAAATTTCACAACAAAAATATATGTAGAAATATATATATACATGTAGTGATATACAGTTAGACAAGTACAAGAGTTAATGGATTCTATTCATCCGTTCAATAAAACTCAAAACATTCAATTTATGACTCATGTAAAAATGTGAGCCGGAATAATTTCAAAGCAAAAATTAAACATCAGGGACGGGAGGGTCATCCCCTTTAGACCCACCAGCATCATGGGTCCCTACTCCACTGGGGCCAACTTCTTGAACATCATCGCCGCCTTGACCCTATAAAATACAAAAGAGACAATCAACACAAGAACAAAGGAGAAAACTCCCAAACATCATTCAACGAATGAATTTCATGGCAACAAAATGCTTACCAAAGGGGACCCCCCTAAACCGAATTCCAGTCGACGGAGAATTTCCTCTTCTGAGACACTGGCCCAATCAGTCCCATCAAGACCCAAACTGACATTTGCCAAGGCCTTCCCCTTGTCAACTGCTGACAATGTAGGACGTTTCAAGGGGAATTCACCCACAGAGACCTCCCCAGAAGTGGTCGTAATTACCCTCATAGGCGATTCCATCTCAACAGTTGTATTCTTAGCAAAGGTATCAAACGCAGAGCGTAGACCCAGGCCCTCTACAAACATTTCAAGCTGACGCTTTTCTATGGATACTTCCTTCAATGATTTCTTGTAATGGTGCTTGTGGTTCTTCTCATCTTGATCCCACTTATGCACCTTGGAAGTGAAAGCCTTCCAATCCTGGCACTTGAGGTTCAGTAGATCTATCTGGGCCTTACGCTCTGCTAGTTTCCGAGTTAGTGACGCGTGACGATTGAGCAGGTTCCAATATCTAGTATAGGTGATCTCAGAGGTTCGCCAAGAATGATCACCTATCAGTCTGGCCAAGGCGAACTCATACCGAGCCTTAAGATCATCACGTTCAGCTGATAACTCATAAACTTATTTTTCCTTTGCTTGGATTTGTAGCCATAACTGTTCGATGGAATGCCTACAAGTCCAAAGCAATTTGGCGTTATGCACGAGACCTTTTGCCACCTCGTCATAGATCGGCCTTGCTATCTATTCAACTTCTGGGCGTAGTGCAAGCAAACTTTCAATACTAACGATCTCAGAAGGATCCCACTTCAGCTTGGCTCCTACGCACATGAAAAGAATAGGCATTAAACATTAGACGACAAAAAAAGGATGTGAAACTCGAACGCTGCAAAAGGCTCGAAACATTTGTACCTATCTCAGGGTGGGCTTCCTAAATACGTTCAACCACCTCGTCAATGATACTGGTCATGAAACCCATTTTACTTGGCATCTAGGTCCAAGAAAATGGTCTACGAGTACGAGGCGGACTAGCCTCAGGGGCCATTTCAGGGGGAGCCACCTTCATAGGCACTTCCAAACACATCGTAGGAATTATCCTACCTTCGTCTGAAAGGGATAGAAACATAAAAGTAAAACACCATAGAAACAATTATTCACAAAGCAACGCAATAAAACAAAAGGAAATATACCATGTTCTCTATCCCCTTCCGGGTTTGGAGGGTTGTCGAGGTCCAATCTTCCCTTAAGGAAGCTACTGAACATTTCATCAACACCACCCTGGTCATCGACCAGTTCTGTCTCCATGGTGTCTTCCCTCAGCTCTTCCATCCCTTCCACCTGATCTTTGTCCACCTCTTCCTCCTTAATTATTAAGTCCTTCATAGCTTCCTCCTCCTCAATAATCGTCTCTAACTCTTGTCTCCTCACTTCCCGAGTCAAGTCTGAAGGCATTAGTTTCATGTAAGCGGTCAAAATGAAAAATATGAATAAGACGAAAAGGACAATGCAATAGGTGCGCCAGGCTTACTCACCTCAAACAGGCATTTTGAACCGTATTCGCTTCATCCTTGGCTCCTCCACAGTTGAGGCCACCTCTTTAGGGCGTTCACGCTTTGGGAGCTTTAATTTGGCTTTCCCGATAGTCTCCTTAATAACCCATTCAGCTCTCTTTGCAGTGTAGAGCACATTGTTTGGTTCCAACCCTACACTGTCACGTGTATAGATTGAAGTACCAGATGACCCTTCTATGGTGATGGACACGGATTCATCAATCCCCTCTGGTGCATCTTGGGATTCAGCTATCTTGAACAAATGGTTAATCCACGGGTGAGATAACTAAGTACGATCCCGTAGGACATATTTATTATCCGCACGAACCACTAAAAACTCAGCCAAGCGATGTAGATAGCCTGCGAAGAATTCAAATGTAAAATAGGACTACTCCTCAACGTTTGAACGCAATCGCACTATCTCCTTATGAAGGCCCGACAACAAAAATTGAGCCCAATTATAACGCATCCCAGTTTCTAAAATAGTTCGCATGATGCGTATAGCTTCCACCCCAAGACTCCTCACCTAGGACAGGGATTTAGGAAATACCCGTGCCCGAAACAGGGGATACAATTCATTAACTTCCACCACCTTTAACGTCCCCTGCATAGGGAATCCCTTGGAGCCCTTGACAATGCCCAACCAGTCCTCTAGCTCACGCACCATATGAAGCTCTTTCTGCACCCTGTCCAAAACCACATTCATACCATTTGTTGGTACACCAAATAGGTCTAAAAAGAACTCAGCTGATAGATGGAAAACTATTTTGACATCCTTAATATGGGTGTTGTAGTAGGTGATGGACTTGTCGAATGAAACAACAATCCCGATCATTTCAGCTATGGACACATCAGGGCTCGGGGTTGTAAATAACTCCATGAGGCCGGCATCATCCAAATAATGGACAATAGATAGCGGGGCATTGGTGTGCAACCATCGCTGCACCTTGCTAATCTCCCCAAACTTCATCAACAGGGTACTCTCAGTTCGCCCTGTCATAACAGGGTCCCCGCCGAGGGGGACATTAACTGTAAACACAATTTGAAACCATCACATCAGTATGACCATCAGCAGTCGAACAAACACACTAAGGCATCTAGGAAATTTCATCACTTACCTTCAGTTGTGGACTTCGAGGTGCTAGAACCCAAGTCAACATCACGAGGGAAAACTAGTCCATTGCGTGACCAATCTCCATGCAGCCATCCACGAGCTGTGCATTGTGCAAACGCCTAGAAAATTGCTTATGGAAATGCACAATGTCACCCTTGGTCTGAGCCAATACAGCTTCATGCAGGGTGGGACCCGCCATGAAGGTCTCTAGAGTGGTATGAGCCAGTGCAAGCCCGTCATCATCGACGCATATCCCATCTTTGTCAATTTGGGGCCTGCAAAAGAATGGTCGTCAGAACAGGAGCAAACACTAAACGACAAAAATAGAAACGACAAACTAAACGACCTTACCTCTCTACTCTATACACCATGCCAGGAGGGTTCTGGAATAATGTGTGTGCACAAGTAGCCAAAAACAAAGTGTTATTGAGGTAGTTAGGCCCTCGGGGGAATAGGTCCCACACGCGTGATAATGGACGAGTGGATCTAGGCCCTCCAGAGGGACCTTCATCAATCGCAAAAGGTCCCTCGTCAATGTCAACCATGAAGACCATGATGCCGTCTGAGGATCCTGGCAACATCGCTTCAAGCATGCTTCGCACCACTTGTTCGCTTAGGTGGGACCAAATCACTACCTTGAATCTATCTAGGATGAAAGCAAGGAATCCATAGGCCCCTTCACTGAACCATATCCCATTGTTATCAATGGTTAGATCAGGGGTAGGCTCATCAGTTTCAAGGGGCCCGAACCATGCCAACACGCCAACCAACTCAACCACTAGCAGAAAAGGTTCAGGATCCCTACAAATAATCAGAGTGCCATGATAAATCAGCTATATACCAAAATGAAATATAGAAACGAAATTCCATGTTGAAGAAAAATATAGACTATTTACTCTCGGCGTATACGCTATCAACAAACGTTTACACTTAACGTATATGCTATCAACAAACTGTTTACACTCGGCATATACGCTATCAACAAAATGTTTTCGACAAACTGTTTACACTCAGCCTATACGCTGCCTAAAAAGAAAAAACCGTTTACGCTCAGCGTATACGCTGTGAAAACTGTCTACGCTATATGCTGTGAAAACCGTCTATGCTATACGCTATGGAAACCTTCTACGCTCAGCGTATAGACCCTGTACACTGTACAGACCCTCTACGCTGCTGACCTACGCTTAGCGTACAGGCCCTTTACGCTACCAAAACTGTCTACACTGCCGAGACTGTCTATGCCAAATAACAAGTACAGATGAAATACAGTTAACAGAGGCAGGATTAGAGCCTACCTATGTGCCGATCCAGGCCATGATGGAACCCTTGGCCTAGGAAAACACTACAACATGGCCTCACTTTCCTCCGTGAAAGTCAGGTCAGGCCCCTTCCTCCCCTGGCCTTCTACCTACTTGCCCTTGCCCATTCCGGCATCTTGCACACTGAAACTGATAGGTATACGCTAGGGTTTGAACCTGCACACCGAGCTGAACCTTGTACACTGAAGTTTGAGCCTCTACGCTCACGCTTACGCTAGGGTTTGAGCTCTACGCTCATGCTTACGCTGGATTTGAGCTTCTACACTTACGCTGGGGTTTGAGCCTCTATGCTCACGCTTACGCTGGGGTTTGAGCCTCTACGCTTACGCTGGGTTTGGTGGTTTACGCTTACGCCGTGACTTTCGTTAACACTCACACTCTGGTTTGATTTAGGATTACAACTGACAGCCTTACGCTATATATAGCACCACGTTGACTCCGCCGCCACCGCCGTCGCCTTGCCTTTTTTTATTTTATTTGTGTTATTTTATTTAATTTTAATCAAAATTATTCAAAATAAAAAATACGGGAAATATATAAAACCAAAATGTTGATTCCCTCGTAAACCAACTTCGGATGCCCACACTGAACATTTTGGCGCAAACTCTCCGATGCAAATTATATGGCGACTAGGCATCGTCAAATCACACATACGGTCTAGTATGGCCTTAAACTGCCATGAAGGCCTGGTATGGCCTTAAACTACCATACACAGCCCAATAAGGCCTTAAACTACCATACACGGCCTGGTAACGCCTTAAACTGCCACATACCGCCCGGTAAGGCTTTAAACTGCCACATATGGCCCGGTAAGGCCTTAATCTGCCATGCATCCCGGTACGACGATAAATCACCACCATACATGTGCACATGATTTACATTGCCAAGGAATGTGTATCATCACCTACTAGCTCATTCTGCCCTCTTTTTATTGGCAGGAGCAAGCCCGATGGATTATCAGCATTTATCCACATCCTTGACCCTCAATGGACCATACGGAAAGATCACAAGAGAAATCAACATAAATTCCATCAACTTAGGTCTATCAATGGACGACGCAGTCATAGCCTCGACACAACAAATGCTAGACAGCTACAAAGGTATGACAAAGTCCCTCAACATAGAAGCTGATAACATCACTGAAGACCCATTGACTGACACACCCATCGCTATGCCTGATGGTGAAACCAAAATATTAAAACTGAGTACACTATTGCAACCTCAACTGGCCAAAGACATAAAAGATGTGCTTCGAGACAACATAAAAGCATTCACTTGATCTTACACTGACATGCCTGGGTTAGACCCTCGAATCATCCAGCATAATATTATACTTGATCCAAAATTAAGACCAGTAAAACAAAAAGCACGAAAGATTAAACCTGAAGTAGCATTGGTAGTTCACAATGAGATCACCAAACTTTATCAAGCAGGTTTCATTTGGGCTGTCGACTATGCTGATTGGGTATCCAACATGGTCATTGTCCTGAAAAAGAATGGAAGTAGTCGCCTATGCATTAACTTCTGGGATCTAAACGTTGCAATCATAAAAGATGATTTCCCCCTACCTAGCATCGATCAACTTGTTAACTCAACTGCTGGGCACGCCCTATTATCTTTTATGGATAGCTTCTCAGGATACAACCAGATACGCATTAACCTGGAGCATAAGCTCCGGACTACCTTTATGACACCATGGGATACCTTTTGTTACACAATGATGCCCTTTGGTCTCAAGAACGCTGGGGCCACATATCAAAGGGCAATGACATTTATTTTTAGTGATTACATGCTACATTGACTCAACAACTATGTGGATGATATCGTGGTTAAATCAAAGACATCAAAACAACACGTACAAGATCTTGACTTGGTACTAAAGCATTGTTTAAAATATGAGCTGAAACTTAACCCAAAGAAATGTGTCTTCGGAGTTAAAACAGGAAAAATGCTTTGATTCATAGCCTCGGAAGTAGGGATACGAGTAGACCCCGATAAATTTAAGGCAATAACAAACCTAAAACCACCTAGCAACCTTACTGAACTCCGAGGTCTACAAGGTAGATTACAGTTCATCAGGCGTTTCATAGAAAAACTAACAGACAAGTTGAAACCTATGAACCACTTGCTACGCAAAAACATCCATTTTGAATGGACTTCGCAATGCCAAGAAGAATTTGACAATATTAAAATAGCACTAGTTCAACTAACCACAATTTATCCACCCCAAAATGATAAACCGTTTTACATCTACCTTGCCACTTCGGACTTGTCAATCGCGTCCATGCTTTGCCAAAAACAAGATGATGGAACCAAAGTTCCTGTCTATTACTTAATGCATGCATTAGTAGCCCATGAGAAGAAGTATAACAAGGTGGAGAGATCATGTTTAGCCCTAGTCTTTTCCTTAAAGAAATGGCAACATTACCTCTTCCATAACCAAGTCAATATAATCTGCAAGGATAATGTGCTCAGAGTCATCATAGGAAACATTTACGAGACAAGTAGAATAGCCTGTTGGAAAGCTATGATAGCTGAGTTTGACCTATACTACATAGCGCAATCATCAATTAAGGGTCAAGCCATAGCAAATCAAATGACTATGTCACCAACATATGATCAAGCAACGATAGAGCTAGAGTTCCCTGATGAAAATGTGAGTGTAATAGACATAGTACCTGATGACTACAATGCCATTTTGAACTTTGATGGAGCGTCCACCTCTCGAGGGGGAAGTGCTGCCGCCATCATCACCTATCCCTCCAAGGAGATCCGACCCTTTGCTTATCGTTTCGACTTTGACTGTACCAACAACATAGGAGAATACGAAGGTCTCCTTAGAGGTCTCATGGTAGCACTAGCTTCATACATCACACGACTAGTGGTCAGGGGAGACTCACAACTGGTTTTGAACTAAGTCACATATATTTATACATGCAAAGCACAACATTTACAACCATACTGTTACTTAGCCAAACACTTAATGAGGCAATTTGAAAACATGGACGTGCAACATGTCTCCAGAAACGACAATACCATTGCAGACGCACTAGCCACGCTAATGCTAAACATATCGCCTGACATGTTCCATACATTGCCAAGCTCCATAATCAGTTATGCTAAACCCATAACCAATGCTCTCGATACATTACCAATTGCATCCATTAATACAACACATGTGATAAAATGGTATGACGACATAAAAGAGTACCTTCTACGCGATGAAACACCGCAACATTTAACGAATGCACAAAAAGAAGTGGTACGAAAGCATTCTCAACAATATGCACTGGTAGGGGACACATTGTGTCATCGATTTTACGAAGGCATACTGCTAACATGCGTTGGTAGCACTAATGCCCAAACCATCATTGAGCAAGTACATGACGGACTATGCGGAGGACACATAGCACCTAAAGCAATGGCAACAAAAATAAGACGCTTAGGTTATTATTGGCACACATGGAGTATGACTATCTCACCAAGGCTAAAACATGCAGTATCTATCAAAGACATAGTAATCTGATTCATGTCCCACCAAATGAGTTGCATACAGCGCAAATCACATGGCCTTTTCAAAAGTGGGGTTTGGACCTTATCAGACCAATAACACCCTCATCTTCTGCAGGGCATAGCTTCATCATAACCACGACAGAGTATTTCACGAAGTGGGTAGAAGCTATTCCCATTAGAAAAACCACATCTAAACACATATGCAACTTCATTCTTGAAAATATTGTGACTCGTTTTGGCATCCCCATGACCATCATCACTGATAATGGGCCACAATTCAGCAGTGCCGAAACCAAAACTTTCTGTGAAAGCTTGGGGATCAAAAACTCATTTTCATCCCCTTACTACCCTCAGAGCAATGGGCAACAAAAGCCACAAATAAAACCATCATCACAGTACTTAAAAAGATGCTTACCCAAAGCAAGAAAAAATGGCACGAGCAGCTGGTATACACACTGTGGGCTTATCGTACTACACATCGGACTTCCACAGGTAAAATGCCATATAGTCTTGTTTATGGTTCCAAAGCTATTTTACCATTAGAATTACAGGTACCGTCTTTAAGGATCACTCTCTCCGGACACCTCGACAATGGGCAAAACAATGATCTACGCATTGTTGACTTGGACTCAATGGAGGAGGAATGCATATGTGCCCTTGATCAGATTGAATGGTACCAAAAACGACAATGACAATGCCATTGGCACAACGTTCATAAGCACCCTATCAATGAAGGCGACCTTGTACTTAAGGCCATTTGGAAACATCCGGATAAATTCTCAACCAACTGGGAAGGGCCCTACTTGGTAACCAAAGCATACAATAATGGAGCATTCAAGTTAGCTGACATGGAAGGGAATGAGCTTGCAAGTCCAACCAATCACTTGTTCTTGAAACTGTTCCACGTTTGAGCATGGATTCAGGTACGTGCTCATCCTGGCATCATGATGGTAAACTCACACCACAGCTCATCCTGGCATCATGATGATAAACTGATCCCACAGCTCGTCCTGGCATCATGACGGTAAACTGATACCACAGCTCGTTCTGCAATCATGATGGTAAACTAATACCACAGCTCGTCCTGGAATCATGAAGGTAAACTGGTACCATAGCTCGTCCTAGAATCACGACGGTAAACTAATACCACAGCTCATCTTGGAATCATGATGGTAAACTGATACCACAGCTCATCCTAGAATCATGACGATAAACTGGTACCACAGAGTGTCCGCAATGATAATAAACTAGCACTTTTCCGGCACGATAGTAAACTACCACAGTCACATTCGCCAGAGTTTGCTAAGACTATAAACTGGTTTGCCTCTTCACGGTCCGCCAAGACTAGAAATTGGCAATGTACTATCCACCACGACGCTAAACGGGAAATGTCCAGCAGGTTACGACATAAAACTAACCCATGATAGTCAGCTACGACCATAAATTGGAAATTTCCTCTCTGGTACCTCGATCTATGGCTGCATCCCAACTTCATCAGAGCCGTTGCATCGTTCACCATCAGCCGATCCTACCAACATTACCGCCATTCATATATAGTGCCTGAAATCTCATCCGGTGCTTCTATTTCATCAATAGCTATTTAAGTATAAGCTTGCTTACTCACTCATGGTTTTCTTGTCTTCTTGGAGTTGTGTTTGTAAGATGACACTCAAAGGTGTTCATACAAGAATTCACTTCGTCATAAGCAGCAAGGTGAGACGTTGTTCACAACACATGTGGCAAGACTAAATCAAGCCATTCACTAGTACATCTCCCGTTACATGTCACACCTATCCCTCAACATCTCCTACTTGGTTACATCCCGAACACACCCAGTACAGCCCAAAACATTGAACATACTGCTGCATGCTATGCCACTCTTAGGCGATTACAACACACAACATGGCATTTGAGCATGTGCAAAAAAAAACATTGTCCCTTCCCACATAAAACACCAAACGGGATGACAGTTGCCTCGAGAGCAAATGCTCATGTCTAAAATAATCAAGTAACATCCCGTTGCATGGCTTTGGCTCTCCGCCAACAGGTTCCCCCTAAACACCAAACAAGGGCCCTGTTCCTCCAAAGAACGCAACACATCATCACGTGGCTTTGGTTATGCCCACAAGATCTCTTAAACACCAAGCAAGAGTCTTGCACCGCCAAAGGACGTACACATTATGCTTTGATCCCATGAAGATAAGCATGACCCGCACACATACCCAGACATCCTCTTCACCGCGCATGAGCCCTTCATTGGTTACCAATCCCTACAGTTTCCATTTCCCTATCAAACACAAATTTTACTCCCCCAATCCTATGTACTACTGAAAATGGTACGATGACGTCTAGCCAAATGGCAAAGGACAATGTCTCTATCAAGTTGCTTGTGGTGTTTTGCACTTCTTAGTCGACGCTTCTCGAGTCGATTCCTCTAAGCGTCAACAAAGAGGGGTCAATGAAACACCACAAAATTCTGAGCTTACTACTTCTCAAACAAGAACCAAGCTAAGTCATGACGCTCCCCAGCATGACTAAAGCTTGAGGGCCCCACAAACAGTTTCAAGTAGAGTCGAACTCAACAAGGAGCAGTTCCCTGGAACCCGTTAATGACCACGGAGACATCTGCTATCAAACATGGCAACTTCGAAGCTCAAGATACTTAGTCCTCACTAAGTATGCATTCTCAGCGTATACGCCCAGCATATACACCCAGCCGATCTAACGTATACGCTCAGCGTACATACGCCCAGTGTACACGCCCAACGTATACGCTCAGCGTACATGCCCAGCGTACACGCCTCACATGTATGCTCAGTATGTATGATTGACATATACACCTGGCATGCAACCCCCGAAGACGGCATGGAAACAATGCTTCCAAGCAAGATTTTGTACAAAGCATCAACTCACATGAACAGAGCAATCATCAGGTGTTGACATCATGTATTCTAGAGTTCATATGCTGAACGTGTACATCCTACACGCCCAGCGTATATGACCAGCAGACGCAACGTGTATGCCTAGCGTATACGCCTAGCAGATGTAACATGTACGCCCAACGTAACCACCCAGCATATACAAAGTGTACAACCAGTGTCAGATCAAAGTCAACCGAGCTGAACATCTACAGGCATCATCTTCATGACATCCGAATTCAAATCTGAAGGCCGAAGGACTTCTTTTGCTTTGATCAAGTTTGTACGCAGAGGTCATACGTCCAGCGTGTATACACTGGTGCCCAGTGTGTATACGCTGGCATACAGCAATATACGCTGGCGTAAAGTAGTATACGCCAGCGTACAACACGCTGTATTCATGTAAAATTTCATTCTTTCGCACCCGGTCAATGCGCCACATGTCACCCAACCTGAGAGTCCAGCACTCCACAGCCAATCATCCCCTCTCAAAACCCGAGTCCCACATCTAAACTTGTATAAAAACCCCAAATTTTCACTAGATAGGCAATTTTGAGAAAACCAAAGACAAATAAAAAGAACCAGAGACGCTGAGAAACGACAGTAAAATAAAACCTCTACGTTGGACCTAAACCCTATACGCTGAGCATACAGCCTTCACGCTGTGCTTGCAGTTCAAACCAGCACACCATCATCCCTCCACATCCACTGGGGCTCTTCGTCTGCCTTGTGTTAGATCCACAACTGCGTCTAGACTGGTGCATTGTAATTTTCATTATGCTATAATACTGCTGCATTTTTGGCCAAGATTTGTTACAGTTTTCGTTGCTTCTTATTTACTTACTATTTACGTTCCCGTACATTTACACTTCATTTCACATTAGTTACGCCGTTTACGTATAACCCAGCATATAGTATATCAGTGTACGTTCGGGGAAATCCTTGCCTGATCCGCGTGCGGACCACGCGAGGTACTCTACCTTCGTTAATTCCAACTTGCCCTCAAGCGAAGGTAGGGTCTTTTGTGCTTGTCCGGGGATCCCCTGGTCTCTGTTTCATTCTAGCCAGGGACCGACGATTTCGAACAGTACAAACATAGTCCATCTATTTGTTATAAATTTTTTCCATAGCATATAGGGGTTCTTCTAGTAGGTCAACATTAAACCAAACACTTGTTAGATTATCTTGAAAATAATGCTTGGAAATGGAGGTAGGTGCTAGGACCTCAAGATTAATAGAATAAATATCCACAAATAAAAAATAAAATTTTTAATCCTTGGTAGAAAATTTGATCAATTCTTCATTAATGATTAGTTAGATGAACTTACCCTTATAAAAAATTTCAATGACACCATCATAGTGGGACTACAAGGTCTAATTCATCTCTAAATCTATCATCAATTCTATTGATGAAAGCTCAAATGCTGCATAAAAAGCAATGCTAATTTTTTTTTATCTAATCATGCACCTCAAGACCTACTAGAAATTCAAGATTATTCAAGTTACTAGTAATGGTACATTTGATTTCACGTTTATCTTTGACTAGAGTTACTAATGCCATATGAATGGTTTCTTATTGGCATGAATAACATCAAAGTTAGTTTGTGTTTTTAGGTTTATCTTTCCCACAAATAGGGCACCTCTAAATCAATGGGAATGAGCATAAAGTGACTTTCCAAACTCAAAAAGTAAGATTATTTAGTGTGTTTGCTTATTTTTTCTCTGAATCCATTATTCAAAATTATGCAAACCCTTTTCTAATTGCAAATTTAGGAATTTGAATATTCTTGCATTTAAGATTTATAATTCTTTATGTGGTACTAATGCAAGTAATGTTTAAGGTGGCAATATTTTGTAATACAATAATTTATTATGAAGCATGTTTTCTTTATTTTTAATTTCTTTCTTGATGCATGTTTAGAAGAGATTACATTAAGTTTTGTAAAAAAATTAACTTATTTCTTCCATGGGTTACACAGAATAGGCTTTGCATTAGCTAGCTTAGGTCAGTAGAATTTTTTATGCATATTCCATTTGGGCTTAGGGAATTTAGGCTTATTTGTAGATCTTGAATTATAGTTGTATTATCTCTTGGTATGTTTATGGATGTTAAAGATTCTCATCCTCTTGTATTTGTTACTACTTCTAGTATAGTCTTCATTCTTTATGAAGTCTATAATGTCACCTTATTTATCCTCCATTCATAAGAGTGTGTAGATGTTATCCTTAATACAATGTTCAAGAAGTGGATGATTCATGTTGGTGTTGCTTTCATCTTTTGATGGTATAGGAGCTTCAAGCATTATTTCTAGGGTTTTTTTAAGAAGCTTCATTTGCTCATGAATAGACATCATGTCTCTCAACATTATTCTTTTTTGTAATCTCAACTCTTTTGCCCTATAATAATCTTCAATGAACCTTTGATGAATGGCGAGGTACCCCTACACTCAAACATACGAATACGAGCATTACACGCATGATTTGGTTGAACTTCGTAGACTAAGTGCCTACACGCCTTATGGAACACTTAAGGTTAATCGTTTGTTATCTTCCTAGACTTACTTATATTTGTCACGGTTGTATGGTTAAGTAAGTCTGAGGTATGTGATTTTTATGTCTTTTATGTTTTATCGCCTATGCTAGGAGGGAAAAGGTGAAGATACTAATTAACTAAATTTAACTAACTAAGTCTTAATTAACCTAGCATCAGTATCCATTCCCACTTGCCGTTCACACCCTGAACCAATGCAACCTTCTGGGATTACCAAACGCTATTCGTTACTGGGATTACCAAGCATAACACACGTGCTCAAAGTGATCGTATTGAATGCACTTAACTATGGGAGAAGGGTTAAGAGAGATTTAATTAACTAATAAAGCATGTAAACGATGAACAATAAATAACAATAATTAAATTCCTATTTAGCTTAGTCCATGCACTACAAGGTTTATCCAAAAGTTTGTCTTTATTTCTGTACACAAACTTGTGCTCAGGTACAATATTTGCTCGAATAAGGATCCGCTCACTTTGGGACTCCTACTACAGGCACATGGAAATTACTCTAACTCTGGAATGGAAAAACTACAAGAGTTTGGCTAAGGTCTAGATCTAGATTGAGAAACAAGGGAGAGCTGCCTCTTATTTATAGATTTGATGACGCACTGCGATATTGCATACGCGATATCGCAGGGAAAGACGCGATATTGCGTAAGCGATATCGTGGCCCATGTGATATCACGTCCCATCAACCTTCTTCAATTTTTTTTTTGCACTTCTTTTACATTTATTTATAATTTGTTGCTATAATTTAGATTTGTTAATTGCCATATGTAACTGTCTCTTGTTTACAAATCATCACATCTTCTAAATAGATTATTTCACTTTTATATTTGCAATCATCATTCTATTTCTTATTGAGGCATAATTACTTGTTCTCATAGATAGTCTTCAACTATACTCCGATACCATATTAGAGTTTGCTTTTATGTCTTTACAATACTAGGATCTTTATCTATGAGAATAGTTAATAAAATATTTAACAAATTAACAAATTAATAATCTTGAATGTACCCATCATTCTTCATAATAATATTGCTTACTATCTTTCTTGATCTGACTTTGTTCTTAGCCAATTTATTATAAACATACCTCTTCTCATCTTATGATGGAATACTTGATTGGTTCAACTTTATAAAATACTTCTTCATAAGTATTTCTTTCTTGTCTTAAATTTGCTAAGTTGATCTTAATTTAGCTTCATTAGGCTTTATGAAATTCTTCTTCGTAAATCTTTTTTTTTTCCTTGACCATGATAAACTTTTGGATCATCTTTACTTCTTATTTAAGAAACTAAACCAAGTTATGTATGGTACTTCTTGGATCTTCTCTTCCTCTTTAGGAATACTGAATCCTATGCTATAGAGATTGCTCTTTTCTTCTGTAATAATTAGTCATTAATCTTATGAATAGGACTAATGGATACTTCATGTCCTCAACATTTCATTTGGAAGAGATGGAAGGATTCTTTTTAAAAAATTATGATTACTATTATTTTGTAAGCTTCTTTACTTATTATTGCTTCTTTTTATTCATCGTGAATTTGTTCACAATGTTCTTCCTATTCTAAGTTGTCTCACAATATTTAATACATATTACAAACTCTAAGATTCTTTTTCTACTTCTTCCTCATGATTCTTCTCATGTTTTTCACGTATAGGTTATTTCTTCATATTATTCTACTATTACTTCATACCAGATACTTCGTAACTTGTTCTTAGCTTACTTATATATTTCATAAAAAGGTTGTGATGATTCCTAAGTTACAAATCATACCTTCTTATTGCAAAATTATTAAGAATGGTTATGAAACTAATGATTGTATAGTATTGACTTATGTAGTTCAATAGAATATCCCCATGTAATGCAATTGTGTTTTGGATTTAATCCTCATTTTCCTACAACCTAGAAAAAAATCTTGTAATAACAATATCAATTCAAGAGGAACTCCATAGATATTTTGAGTAGGATTACTAAGGATTAGATTATGAGCAAGTAAGACCAATGGCATAGGTATCATGGTGAATATTAGTGCTAAGATGCAATAGAGTAGTGAGGAACAAGGTCTCTAAATAAGGAAAAAGGTAATAAGGCCAGTGATTACTAAACTAGGACTATATGGAATAAGGCTTAAAAAGGATTAAGTGCTAGATTAATACTTTTTATGAATGATAGAAAAGTAGGATTGACTATAGCCATGCTTGGGAACAAGTTGTAGGTATAAAGTAGGTTAGTGATAGGTGGAGCTATGATAGTAGGATTAATTAAGATAGGTATTACGAGAGTAACAAATTTAAGGTACAGACACATAAAATGAATTAGTGGAGCTACTGAGGTTCACATGTTATGGAAGGAGACTTTAAGATTAGTGGAAAGGATCTATAAGTAGGGAAACATGGCGATGTTTTTCCTTACCACCATCATGGACACTCATGTTACCACTTTTCTTACTATACTAGTCTTGAAATTGGTAACTTATGATACTAATATTGATTTTAGGATTTTTCATGAGATGATTCCAAATAGTCTATATTTGTTGAATTTCAACATTTACCATTACTTGTACTTTATCTTTGATGAGTAGGTACTTTACTAATGTAGCTTTTTCAAACTAATTCAACTCAATGTAATGGATTGAATTTGGTAGGAATGATTCCAAATCAATAATTATCTCATACATAACCATTCTCCTTAGCTCACTTTTAGAGAGTATTATACTCAGTTCTCACTTGGAACATGTAACCTTGTAGCAATGTTGAGTCATGGGTGCTACAAGAGTCTATGCCTTCCATGCTTTTATTTTTTTATAAACTTAAGAGATATGGGAGGACTCAAAACCCTAGCTACGTATAATGTCAACAAGTATCTCCTTCATTCACACTAAGAAGAATAATAGGGGGATGATAGGAGAATCATATCTATGAAGGGTAGGTATATGGATGGGAAAGCTAATGATACTATCCAAAATTAAATCAAGGCCAAATTAGGGCTTTTTTCTAAGTGTCTTAGGATTGACACTAAAGCAAAAAAAATTCTAACTTTAGAGATTGATGCAGATGCTGAAAAATTCTAATTGAGGGATACTGATGCTGATGTTAATGCTACATCATCATTAGTTTTGAAGTCATCAGAGTCATTGTAGTGGCCATGAAGCTCATTGCAGATGCTAGAAAGTATGCTACATGCACTCTTGATCTCTCAAAATATAGAAAAGTGTTATAGGTCTCGAGAAATCAATCTGAAAATTTGGAATTTGAGCTCATATTTATAGCCCTAGGGTTACCAGATTCAACCTTTGAGTTAAGTGAAGTTCGCTTGAAGTTCATTTGGAGTTCAAATTTAGTAAGTTTGACCTTTAAACATGGTAAAACTTAAAGCATGATTAGGTGATACTAATGCTAATATTGACATCAACATCAATGTCACTGGTACTTAGAATTTTTCAATTTTGACCATATTAAGATTCCAAGCCTCTTAAACCTCATTTTAGATCTGAATTAATATTGAATTATGCTAAGATGATGTCAAGGAGCTTGTGAGGCTAGGAGATTGATGAGAGCAGTTACTCTAGCAGTAATTCTAATTATTAGAGCAGTTACTCTAGCGGTTACTCTAGCAGTTACTCTAATTAGTAGAGTGGTTACTCTAGTGGTTACTCTAGTAGTTACTCTAATTATTAAAGTGGTTACTCTAACGGTTGCTTTAGCAGTTATTCTAATTATTAGAGTGGTTACTCTAATTATTAGAGTACTTGCTCCCAAGCCTATAAATACAACGCCCAGGTGCACAATTGGAAGAAGTCTTTCAGTAGTCAAGTAGTGAAACTCTTGCAGTCTAAGTATGGATGGATCTTTATTCAAGCAATGATGTACCTAAGCACACCATTGTGTTGGCAATAAATATGAGCTCTTTGATTCATCCTTGCAACACTTGAGATTTTTTTTCTTGCGCATTTCTTTTATTTTATTTTCTTATGCATTTATTTTATTTTATGCACTTTACATTTATGTTATTAGTGTAGCAATTCATTTTGATCAATTAAGCAAATCATTAAATTACACAAGCACAACCCATTTGAGCAAACGTGTGACACTTGGTAGCTCAAAAATGACTAGCGTTTAATAGCCCAACAGTGTTTGCACTGGTTCAGGATGTGTACGGTAAGTGGGAATGGATGCTTGTGTTAGGATTAGTTAGAACTTAGTTAATGAGTAGTTAAGTTAAATTAGTCACCTAGTTATCTCTCTCTTTCCCTACTAGCACAGGACATAAAAACATAAAAGCTATAAAGATCATATGCCTCAAGCTTACTTAATCATATAATCGTGACATACAGGTAAGCTTCAGAAGACAATGATCAATCAACCCATCCTTGTTCCACAAGGGTGCATAAGCACTTAGTCCTTGGAATTCGACCGAATCATGCATGAAATAATCGTATCCGTATGGTTGAGCATAGGGGTACCTTGCCACTCATCATTGGCACCGTTGCCAGTGACCTAGTTGTTTGTGCACTAATTAGAACATAGGAAATCATTCACATCATTGGAACAAATCCTTAGGGTTGATTGAAAAAATAATAAACAAGAATACATTGTGATGAGTGGTGAGGTACCCCTACACTCAACCATACGAATACGAGCGTGCACGCGCAATCCGGTCAAACTCCGCAGACTAAATGCCTTAACACCACAAGAAACACTTGGGGTTAATCGTTCGTTGTCTTCCCAAGCTTGCTTGTAAGTGTCACGGTGTATGGTTAAGCAAGTCTGAGGTATGTGATTTTTTTGGTATTTTCGGCTTATCTCCTATGCTATCAGGGGAAAGGGTTGAGAAACTAACTAACTCTAACTAATGTCCTAAGTCTAAGTTAACTAGCGTCAGCATCCGTTCCCACTTACCGGACACACCCTGAACTATGCAACTGTGGCTTACCAAACGCTAATCGTTACTGGGATCACCACACGTAACGCAAGTGCTCGAAGTGGTCGTACTGAGGCACCTATTTAGCTTAAGTGTGATAAGCAGCCGATTCCTTAGCTAGCCGTACACACCCGTGGGTGCTCGTAACTAAGTCGTACTTATCACACGTTCTAGCCTAGCAATGAGTAGCCGATTCCTTGACTAGCCGTACACATTGGACTACCACTGGGATTACCAAGCGCAGAATCCTGGAATACGCTACTGGGTTACCAAGCAGCCAATGCTCGTAATCAAGTCGTACTCATGCGTTGCGACAAGCAGCCGATTCCTTGACTAGCCGTACACGTCCGTAGACGCTCGTAATCAAGTCGTACTTGTGCGCACTAGGAAAGCAGTAAATAAACAACAATAAAACCATGTACTGCAAGGTTTATCCAATCAAGTTCGTCTTTATTGCCGTACACAACTTGGGTTCAGGTTACAAGCTGCTCGAATAAAGAGCCGTTCACTCTAGGACTCCTACTGCGGGCACATGGGAAAAATTCTAACTCTGGAGTGATCAATCTGCCAGAGCTTCGCTACTTCTAGCCAGGATTGGGAAATGAAGGGAGTGCCGCCTCTTATTTATAGATATGGCGGCGGACCGCGATATCGCGTACGCGATATCGCAGGGGAAGACGCGATATCGCGGCACATGCAGGTCGCGTCTCATCATACCCCCATGACTGAATGAAAACTCGTCCTCGAGTTCCTTACAATGATATCAGGTAGGTATGGGATTATTAGGGGAAATGGAACTAATGGGATGACATGTGAACGGTCTTTATTACAAGACTTGACAAAACTGGTGTTCATGACAACAAGGGTGAACACCTTATTACAATGACATCAGGCCACAGTTGGCAGCTGAGAGAAAAGAGGAGAGAGAATAGAAGAGAAGAAGAGAGAAGAGTCTTGTTGCTGCCAACGCCTAGATTGCGCCTTCCGTTGTCCATCCGTAAGCGCATTATCAATTCTGCTCCTTGCATAGCGGCTTCAATGCTGCTCCACTCCAAGTGTTTGCTCCAGATCCATTCCGTTGTTGTATGATGGCCATCTGCACCCACAACACAATCATATATTAGCAAGGGTAATTGAATCATTAAGTAAATCATACCTTGCTTCGGTTTAGGTTCCTTGGCTAAGTTGTGGTATGGCTAATATGGATCTGGGAAAATGTAGATGATGACTACCGAAGGTATAGGGGTTAGGAAGAAAAACGAAAAAATCCGGGGCTTAGGATAAAAATCGAAAAATCAGGCCCCGTACCCCCATGACTAATCGCGAACCTCCGGTAGCGTTAGAATGGAGAAAGAAAAGGAGTAGGAAAGATAGGTAAAAAGGGACAACTATGGCATCGGTGAAGGGGATGTCATGATGGAAATGAACAAAAATGTTAATTAATTGCAAAAATGTTAAGGAAAAGAAGTTAACTAATGTTCCAAATAGGAATGTCAGTGGGTCCTCCCCAAAGCAGGCTCATGCCTTTAATGCCCTGACAATCCTACATTCAAAGAGTCCGTAGGCTCTGGGAATGTACTTTGGAAACAACAGTTAAAGTCTTAACCGGAAGAATTTACCAAAAAGTAAACAAAGAATCAACCAAAGTATATACAATGATACAACCGGAAATGAGGGGAAAAATGGAGAGAAGGATGGGAAGAAGAGAAGTGGAATGGAATCCCAAGAACAAGGTGGTGTATAGCCCCTTGTGTGGTTTATGATTACTGCAACTTGGTAAATCTCATCCCAACTCCAGCTCAAACCAACCACTTCCAGTGACTTCGCATCAATGCAGTTGGTTAAATCATCCACTTGGGGGAACAAGGATGCATCTGCGAAGAGCCACCACCATTCCGACGAAACAACGGAGAGAATGGGAAGCGAGAAGGGCCTTAGTTAGAGGGAACACTTTGGTTCCATAACCAGTGCTTGCAGCCCAAATTTTATTTCGTCTAAGGGGTGTGCTTTGAATCCTCACATTTGTTTTTTGCTTTCTCTCTTTTTTTTCTTTTTTTTTTGTCCTTTTTTTTCCATTTTTTTTCTTTTTTTTTGTTTTGTGTTTTTATGCGTGGGGACCACACCATGCAAAGACTTCTTTTTTTTATTGTCTCAGCTTCCGATTATTGGGTAACATCGGAACGGCAAGAAAACCCAAGAAGAAAACATCCAAGCACCCAAGTGAATGACCAACACAAAAACATCAAGTTCCCTTGAAGTCACACCCTTTGCAATCCTTGAGTCCTTCCTTAGTTTGAGAAATGCCCAGTCACCTGTTCATTGAAGTTCTTATTAAAAGGGAACTGTACATTTCCAAGCCAAGGGAAACCATAGACTTGATGGATGGATGGATGAAGTGATCTCATTGCCTGCCATATCAAAAGAACATACCTTAGTATCAACAATGTAACTTAAAGGTAAAAACCAAACATTAGCAATCAATGAAAAACAGTTCATCCCATCGGCCCGAACACTTATTGGGTGACGAATTTACATGATGGATGACACACACACACACACACACAAAAAGATAGAAAAATATAACGATGTTGTAAAACAAAAACAAGAAAAGTTAAAGAAATTTGTAAAACAAAAATTAGAAAAGTTAAAGAAATTGTAAAACAAAAATGTGAAAAACAAAAACGTTGTAAAACAAAAACGTGTAAAACAAAAACTGAAAAAGAACTGAGGGCCCCATATGATTAGCATAGGTGGCCATCTCCCCCATGACTGAGTTGTGAGGGAGAGATCCGAAGTAGTGAGCGCCTATTTGAATTTCTAAGCAGTGCCCAACTTCTCCCAATTGATGATCTTAAATTCAGGGTTGGAAGTTGGCGACGCTCACGTTCCAATGTGTCTATGCCACGGTTGTTGGCATGAGTTGCCTCAGTTCGTTCCATGCATATTTGTTTGCTCTTATGAGAAGCTGTCAACCACGGGGTGTCTACTACTTCTTGTGTGGTTGCTACATACAGGCATCTTTGTTGCAGAGTTTCCTGGGCACACCTGTGACATGGAGACATTTCCTCCGTGTCATCACCCGATGAATCACTGTATGTGATGCATGGAACTATCCTCTTCTCGATCTTTCCACATATGTTTATCTTGGAGATTTCCAAGGAAAGATCACGGATCCTAAGGCATGCATCTACTGTGCTTAGCCATGCCCTTCCCATTATAATTGGGAAGTCCCCTTCGTTGTTGTTAACATCGATCACTAGGAAATCCGCTGGGTAGGACCAACCACACACAGTGGTGATAACGTCCTCCACCAAACCCAAGGGAATAGTGATGGACTGGTCTGCCAGCTCTAGTTGGATGTTGCTCTTCTTAAGTTGGGGCAGGTTCCAGGCGTGATACATCTTTCGCGAAATTAAGTTGACTCCGGAACCTGAGTCAAGAAGAGCTCGATGTGGTGCATTCCCAGCGATCTGCAAATGAATAAAGGGACTCCCAGGATCAGTTAGTTTCCTGGGAAGGTGGCCTACCTTGATCCAGTCAGTTACGGTATGTGTTAGCATAACCGTATGCGTTACATTCCCTTGGACTGAAGGGTGCTCCGAAGTGTTAGTAGTTAGAGGCCTATACATATACCCGTCCGCTTGTTGTTGCGAGAGCCTATCCGGGCTCCTAGTTCTGAAAAAGGGTCTCCTTTTTGTACAGTTATCGCCAGAACTAGTGTCCGGTTGGATATTTACACTCTGAATATTTACAGATCTCGCGGCGTGACGTTGCTGCGGTTGGGTAGGTAATTCCCCTTGCATTGTTGGAGCAGGAGGTGTTATGGGAACTACTTGAGGAAAAGGTGCGGGTGGAGTTAGAGGATGGACAGAATGTGGAATGTCTCCCGGAGGAGAAGGAGTCCTTCTGAAGTACTCCCGAGCGTAGTAGTGACGGCGTGGAGTGTGACTCATAGCGTCACCTGGAGAAACTGGCTGCTGCACATAATAACCATAAGGATCAGGCTGCCGGTAAGGGTATCGATGTGTTGGCTGTGGCATCCCCCATGACTGTGGGTATTGCCACTGCTGATGTTGCTCGATGGGCTGCGGAGGTGTTCCACTTGGATAATACGTCAAGGGTTGGTGGAACTGCCTCGGGTTACCTTGTGGATAAGGTAACCTTCTGGGTGTTTGCCGTTGATTAAGTCTTGGATTTAATGCATACACCCCAGACTCCTGCAGATGTGAGATGATTGGACAACATCCCTTAGGATGGTCATAATAGCAGACCTCACATCCACCGTCATTGTCTGAATCAGAATTTTCAGCCTCATCGGAGTTAGAGATTTTTCCCTTACCCTTGTTATGTGCAGGGTTAAAGTTTCTCCGCATGTTTTTGCCTTTACAACTACTTTGCTCATCCCTAGACTCCTCTACTATTTTCAAAACTGTTTCTATTCGTGAGTCTAAGGAATCCCACATTTGGTCTACCTTAGCCGATACCTCCGTTGTTAACTTTTGGATCGGCACGGTTTTCCTGTTCACCAACTCTTCGAGTGGTGACTCATCCTCCTCATCATAGAATTTCACTCCCTTCTTGCGAAGGGAGGGATCGCGGTTGTATTCCTCTGCACTTTCTCTTTTACGTAGCTCACCCTCTTCTTGCGCTACTTGTTCCAACAAAACTTCAACTTCATGGGCTCTTAATCGGGAGAGTCTCCCTTAGGTGTAATTCCCAAGAGTTCTTCTCGTTTCATTTCATAGCCCATCCACGAGGTGGCGAAGTTGATCCCGTTTAGCGTACCCATAGCCCGGGCAA
>MNCI01019500.1:298734-323311 GCA_015680685.1 Gnetum montanum | reverse complement strand
TCTTTATTGCCGTACACAACTTGGGTTCAGGTTACAAGCTGCTCGAATAAAGAGCCGTTCACTCTAGGACTCCTACTGCGGGCACATGGGAAAAATTCTAACTCTGGAGTGATCAATCTGCCAGAGCTTCGCTACTTCTAGCCAGGATTGGGAAATGAAGGGAGTGCCGCCTCTTATTTATAGATATGGCGGCGGACCGCGATATCGCGTACGTGATATCGCAGGGAAAGACGCGATATCATGGCCCAGTGCATGTCGCGTCTCATCACATTGCACACTGAACAAACAAGTATGTCTCCTTCTTCATACAAAAGCACCTCACTGCCTAGGTCTAAAATAGGAAACAATCGGTAGCGTAATATACATGACGTTGATCTGCCAATCCCTCAACAAGTTTGAGTGGTATATATTCATCCTAATGATTATATACCAAACTTCACCTTTATCCTCCATCAAGATGAACAACTACATTGGTGAGACTTAGAAGGAAACATAGTATTACCTCCCGATCGTTCAGTCCCAAGCATGCTTCTTCATGCCCTCACACGAATTGGCATGCTACACTTACATGCAGAATATGTTGTGCAAGACCATGACTCAAGAGAATACCATCCCATGGAGGCACAATGTCAAAGGGATTTGCAATAGGAGAGACATCATAAGTCTTTGAAGGGTAAGTGGTCGCAGAATGTCCCACATGTCTTAAGCGAAAATGAGGGTGGTGAACCTACCTCAGGTAGTTGCCCACACAATGATGTTCCTCCCCCTTGACTTTGGCCAAGGGTTGTGTATCATAACCTTCATTCCACTATTCATAACCCAAGTTTTAATATCCATAGGCACAAATGGTCTGAAAAAGGGACACAAACACACAATAAAGATAGACATTCTGATCGCAATCACGATCAAGGCTGAGACTACCGAAGAGAAGGTGGTAGATATGATCATGGTGATGGTTCTCCTTCTTCTTCACCTTCATCATCTCCTTCATCCTCTCCTTCAGTGTCCAGACATGGTCATAAAGAAAAAGACCATGGGGATAAAGGTAGGCAAAGTGGAAGTCATAGATGAAACAGCCAAGAAAGAGAATGAGGGCACTCTAGAGAGTCACAACATAGAAGAAGGGAGTGTTGGGAACAACGTAGGCATCATAGACGCCATGGACGAGATGATCACAATGAACCCCTACTCACTACTCGAAGTATGTTGGACATAATTGAGGCTATTAGAATTCCAACAAGGCACCAAAAAGATAGTAGGATCAAGAGATTAGATATGAACAATATCCCACTATTTGAAGGGGGATATAACACTGATCCTTAGAATCACTTACAAGCATTCCATGATGTCTGTGCCTTAGAAAATATAGAGAATGAATGGCAAAAACTTAAGTTATTTCCATGGACATTAGTTAAAGAAGCAGAAAGCTAGTACCGATCTTTAGAACTGAAATCCATTCGTAGGTGGAGTACTATGTTAGAACTATTTAATGACAAGTACTAAATGTACTCTTGAGTGTCTAACTTGCGAGAGCAAATCCAAGGCTAGAAACAAGGAGGACATGAACCCTTGGATGCTACCATGGGCCAATATTATGCACTATTACACCATTGTCCTGGCCATGGTTATTTGCAAAGGTATCAATTGCGCCATCTTGTGGATGGGCTTAGGCATGAAACAAGAAGAACCCTTCGGACTTATGCCCAAGGAAGACTATCCAAGCTTAGGTCCCATTAAATTCAAAGACTATTGGAGTAAGTTGCTAAGGAAAAAGGTGAGCTATGAAACAGAGAAAGTGTGAAAGGGTATAATTGAGATCCTTCCCTTCGAAAGAGGGGAGTAAGATTTTGTGAGGATGAAGAAGAGCCACCACTCAAAGAGATGGTGAATAGGAAAACTTTGCCTATCTAAAAGTTGACATCAAAAGTATCCGCAAAGGTAGACCAAATGTGGGATTCCCTGGACAATAGATTTCAATGTGTTCTTAAAATAGTAGAGGAGTCTAGAGAGTAAGGTAGTGATCGTGAAAAAAGAAAAAAGAGAGAAGCTAAACATGCACGTAGCAAGGGTAAGGGCAAAGTTTCCATCATTGAAGAGCTTGTGGAGTCAGAAACAAACAATGATAGTGGATGTGAAATATGCCAATATGACCATCCTAAGGGATGTTGCCCTATAATCTCACATCTGCAAGAGTTTGGGGTGTATGAACTCAACCCATGATTGAACAAACAGAAAGTACCCCAAAGGTTACCTTACCCCCAAGGTAACCCAAGATAATTCCACCAACCCTCAACATACTATAAAAATGGAAATCCACCACAACTGATTGAGAAATATCAATAGTGATAGCATCCACAATCATGGGAAATGCCACCACCAAGGCAACAGTATCCTTACCGACAACCTGACCTGTATGGATATTACATGTAGTAGCCAATCTCCCCACATGACTCCACTGGTCACATCACTCCTCAACCTCACTACCAAGCTCGCGAGTATTATGGGACTCCCTCTTCTAAAGCCAATATTTTGCAAGCATATCATCCTTCTCATCTAGCCACATCTATTCCACCAATAGCTCCACTACCACTTGCTTCAGCTATGCAGGGTGAAATCCCTACCTAGCCGCACCAATGTAATGCCACAAGGGCTGTTAACTCTCAACCTACTATTGGTTCCAACAACCACATGAAGAAAAGACCTTTCTTTAGAACCAACAAACCAACCAAGCCCTTGCAATCACAAGTGACTGATTCCTTAGATGCCTTAGTATCAATCAAAACTTTTGAGTCTCCTTCAACCCAATCATTGCACTCACTTCATATGATCATGCTAACACATGCCATCACTGATTGGATCAAAGCTGGCCACCTTCCTAGGAAATTCTCTGATCCTGGGAGTCCTCTGATATACTTACAAATCACTGGAAATGCGTTATGCAAGGCTCTTTTGGATTTAGGTTCCGGTGTTAACTTGATTTCTCAAGAAATGTACAAGGCCTAGAACCTACCTCCATTGAAAAAGAGCAACATTCATTAGAGTTGGCCGACCAATCCATCACTGTCCCATTGGGATTGATGGAAGAAATTGTTACCACTGTTTTTGGATGGTCATACCTAACTAACTTACTAGTGATTTAGGTGAACAATCGTAAGGGGGACTTCCCAATCATAATGGGAAGAGCATAGTTAAGCACCATCGATGCATGCCTAGGAATGCACAATCTTTCCCTAGAAATATCAAAGGAAAATACATTTAGAGAGATAGAGAAGAAGAAAGTTCCATGCATCACATATAATGACACAAGGTGTAATTGTGTGCAGAGGTCATGCAAATTTTAACATTGCCTACATGCGATCAGTGTGCACAAGTGATCAACATATAAAGATGCCTGTATGTAGCAACCACACAACAGGAAGGTACCCAATGGCTAATAGCTAATCAAGAAAGTAATTCACTCATATGCATGGAACCAACTGAGGGTTTGACTTATGCTTACATCGATAGCATAGACGCATTAGAGCAAGTCCACTACCAACTTCCAAGTCTTAACCTTGAAAATGTCAACTGGGGGAAGTTGGAAATCCCTGAGAAATTTAAACAGGAGCCTCTCAAGCTAAAATCATTGCCCATTGATATGGAATACACATTTCTTAAAAATGAAAAATCGATAATTATTAATGCTAAGCTTGCTCCTCAATAGAAAGAAGAACTACTCAATGTAATCAATAGATGGTCAAAAACCTTCAATTGGTCATATCCTAAATTAATTGGAATAGATCCTAGTATATGCCAACATAGGATTTACACAGACCCCTCCATGAAGCCTCGAAGATAACCGCAGAGGCATTTGAACCCAAAGTTGAAGCAAGTAGTCAAGGAAGAAATCGAACAACTTCTCAAGGCTGGGTTCATATACCCCATTGCAGATAGCAAATGGGTTAGCCCCTTAGTTATTATGCTTAAAAAGGGAGGTAAATGGAGGATGTGCATAGATTTTAGGCTACGGAATATGGCATCATTCAAAGATCACTTTCCATTGCCATTTGTTGACCAAGTCTTAGACACCATCGCAGGGCATTACTACTATAGTTTTCTGGATGGATATAGCAAATATAATCAAATACAAGTAGCCCCAAAAGACCAAGCCAAGACTACATTCACTAGTCCTTGGGGAATGTTTGCATACAAAAAAATGTCGTTCGGCTTATGCAATGCCCCTGCAACATTTCAATGACTAGTTCTAAGCATCTTCCAATAACAGATAGGAAATGGTGTAGAAGTCTTTATGGATAATTTCTCCACCTATGGAGCAAACTTTGATCAAGCCTTGGACTAGTTAGAGAGGGTGTTAAAAAGATGTGTAGAAACCAATTTGAGGATAAACTAGTAGAAAAACCATTTGATGGTCCAAGAGGGCATAGTACTAGGGCACAAAATCTCACACACAGGGATAGAGGTAGACCCTGACAAAATCAAAGTTATCCAAGGAATTACCTGTCAACTGGAAACTGTCAAAGATATTCGGTCATTCCTTGGACATATTTGCTACTATAGGAGATTTATTGAGAACTTTTCAAAGGTTTCCAAATCATTAGTGGAATTAACAAAAAAGGACATATCCNACACTACCATAAAGAAAGAATTAATGACTGTAGTGTTTGCACTAGAAAATTTTAGACACTGTATTGGGATATAAAGTATATATACATACAAATCATAGTGTAATAAGGTTCCTCATGAATAAGCCAATGGTAAGCCCTCATATCATATGATGGCTTGTAATCTTACAAGAGTTCAATCTTACGATGATTGATCATAAAGGCATCGAGAACGTAGTTGCTGATCATTTATCTTGGTTGCGATGGGACAATAAAGAGGATGAGTATCCAATTTCTGATTATTTTCTTGATGAATTCCTCTTTGCTGGCATAGTGAATAATCAATCACCTACGAAGACAAACTAGTACAATAGCATTCTTATCTATCTCCTCACCCAACAAATACCACAAGAGTTAAACATTAAGAAAAAACAACAGTTTCTTTACCGAGCCAAGTACTTTATGGAAATCAATGGGAAACTTTATAAAGTATGTTCTGATGGCTTGGTTCGATGGTATGTTCCTGATATAGATCAACTACGAGTTCTCCAAGACGCTCATGAGGGTCCTTGTGGGCATTATGACGCTGGGAGAGGAACAACCATCAAGATCTTGCTTGCAGGATATTATTGGCCTACATTGTTTCGAGACACCCATCAATTTGTCTAATCTTGTGAGCATTGTCAACATGATGAGAGAATAACTGCTAGAATGGAGGGTCCACAACAATGGATCCAACCGTTAGAACCCTTCAACATTTGGGGAATTGATTCTATGGGGCCAGTTACACCAATGTCCAATGGAAAACCCTATATCATTATTGTTGTTGATTACCTAACTAAATGGGCAAAAGTAGCTGTTGTTAAGGATTGTACATCATCTACAACTGCACGATTTGTTCAACAACAAATCATAAATAGGCTTAGTGTGCCTCGTGCACTTATTTTAGACAATGGTACCCACTTCACAAGTGCAACTTTTTAGAAATTAATGCAACACGTAGGGTTTGAGCATAAATTAACTACACCATACCACCCTCAAGCAAACGGTCAAGCAAAAGTCACCAATAGGGAGATTATGAAGATATTGACAAGAACTATTAGCAAGTTTAGGCAAAATTGGAACACTAAACTGAATGATGTTGTTTGGGCATACTGCTTTACATGGAAACTTCCTATAGGCTACTCTTCCTATGAGTTATTGTACGATAAATTACCAATGCCTCCCATTCAAACTGAGCTCCATACACTATCCATGGCATGTGACCTCAACCTTGACCTTGATCTAGCATAGAAACAACGATTAGTAACCCTTAACTTGCTAGATGAAAACTGATTAGCTACCCTATCATCTAACAAGTTGCACAAGGCATTCAATAAACAACATCATGACCTAAGGATTAGGAAAGTTAAATATCGACCAAGAGATAAGGTTCTCTACTGGAATCCCATACATGTGCCACAACGTACTAAATTTCAAACACTGTGAGAAGGACCTTATATTATTTATGCAACTTTTCCTTCAGGGGCCATGACAATATACAAACCTAAGAGCCCAGACAAGAAATTGTTGATCAACGTACAACAAACCAAACATTTCCATGAACTTAGGACAACCAGTACACATGCTACCTCTGTTGATGGATAACCTTGCTCACTATTTCGGATCTCCTCCTTCCAACTTAGTCATGGGGGAGATGGCCACCTATGCTAATCATTTTAGGCCCTCAGTTCTTTTTGAATTTTTTTTTACACTTTTTTTTACACATTTTTCCAACTTTTCTTATTTTTGTTTTACACCATCATTCATGATTTTACTATTTCTTTGTTTTCTTGATTTACTTTTATTCATCATCCAATAAGTGCTCATGATGGTGGATTGCATTATATCATATTGATCGCTAATGTTTGGTTTTTATCTTTGAATTATGATGCTGATATTAAGGTATGGTTCTTTTGGTAAAACAAGCAATCAATCCACGTAGTCCACTCATACATACAATTCTATGGTCTCCTTTGGCTTGGAACTATACAATCCCCTTTTTCTAAGTAAATTTATTAATGAATTGGTCACTGGGTACTTTTCAAACCAAGGAAAGACTCAAAGGATGAAAAGGACGTGACTTCAAGGGGATTTGATGCATTTGTGCTACCCATTCTCTTAGGTGCTTAGATGCTTATTTCTTGGGTTTTTTACCATTCTAACATTGTTCAAAAATTAGGAAGTCGAGTGAATAAAAATAAGTCTTTACATGGTGTGGTTCTCACACACACAAAAAGAGAGAAAAGAAAGGAGAAAATTGAGAATTCAAAGCACACCCCTTAGACATAATAAAGCTAGATGGGCTATAAGCATTGGTTATGAAACTGGAAAGACATGTTACCCATGCCTGAAGGTTCCCTCTAACTAAGGCTCTTTATCACTTCCTACTTCTCCATTTTGCTCTCCTCAAGATGGTAGTCACTCTTTGTGAAGGCATTCTTGTTGCTTCAAGAGGATGGATTGGCTAGGTGTATTGATGCGAGGTCACTGAATGTGGTTGGTTGAGTCTGGATTTGGGATGAAGTTCTACTCAGTCATCTTAACCATGAAATGCACAAGGGGCTTTACACAACCTTGTTCTTGGGATTCCATTCCATTTTTCTCCTCTCCATCTTTCTTCCCATTTTCACCTCATTGTCGATTTTATCATTAGTCCATTCTGGGTTGATGCATTTTTTTTCTTTGGTAAATTCTTGTGGGTAAGTTTTAACTCTTGCTTCCAAATGACATTCCTAGAGCCTACGGACTCTTTGGTTTGTGGGTTTGTCAGGGCATAAAAGGCATGAGCCTACTTTGGGGAGGACCCACTAGCATTCCTTTTTGGTGGAATTGTTAAGTTCTTTTCCTTAAACATTTCCTGCAATCAATCATCTCTTATTTCATTCCCATCCATGACATCCATTTTATTGACATTACTATTGTTATTTTTTCCCATCTTTCTTATTCCTCATATTTTTCCATCTTATAGCTACCAGAGGTTCACTCATAGTCATGGGGGCCTTAGCATAAATTTTTCAATTTTCTCCATTTTACTATTCACCTAACCCCTACACCTTGGGTAGTCACTTGTGATAAATCTCCAAACCAATTTCTACCATAACCACAACTCAGCCAATGCGCTTCATATCAAGGCAAGGTATCAACTACATTGTGGTTTATCTATCCTTACTCATTTATGACTGTGTTGTGTGTGTAGATGGTGATCATACAAACAATGGACTGGGCTTGGAGGAAGCACTTAAGATGGACCGAAACTGGAGCATTTACGAAAGAAGCAAGTCTAGTGGCATGGCTATGGATAAACAATGGAAGTCACAATCTTAGCATTGGTGGCAACACGCTTCATTTTCTTTCTCTCTCTTTCTCTACAAGTTGCAAAATAAAGGCTTGGATGTCATTTATGTACAAGTGTTCATCCAATGGTCATAAACACTAATGTTGTAATATGCTTATTGATCCGTTCACTAGGCATGTTAAGTCTGTCATACCATTCCACCATCAATTGTCAGTTAGTCAATAATCTCATACCTTTCCAATATTTTGTAAAGAACTTTTTTCTTTTCTTCTATACTCAAGGATGAGTTTTCATTCAATTGTGGAGGTATGATGAGAGCAATAACTCTAGTAGTTAGTCTAATTATTAGAGTAGTTACTCTAGCAATTACTCTAATCATTAGAGTGGTTACTCTAGTAGTTATTCTAATTATTAGAGTGGTTACTCTAGCAGTTACTTTAGCAGTTATTCTAATTGTTAGAGCGGTTACTCTAATTATTAGAGTAGTTTCTCCCAAGCCCATAAATACAGTGCCCAAGCGCATAATTCAAAGAAGTTTTTTAGCAGTCAAGTAGTGAAACTCTTGCAGTCTATTTAAAAGTTAGAATATTTTCTAAGTGCCCGTAGTAGGAGGTCTAAGTGTGGACGAATCTTTATTCAAGCATTGATGTACCTGAGCACACCATTGTGTTGGCAATAAAGACGATCTCTTTGATTCATCCTTGCAACACTTGAGATTTTTTTTCTTACGCATTTCTTTTATTTTATTTTTTTATGCATTTATTTTATTTTATTTTATGCACTTTACATTTATGTTATTTGTGTAGCAATTCATTTTGATCAATTAAGAAAATCATTAAATTACACAAGCACAACCCCTTCAAGCATATGTGTGACACTTGGTAGCTCAAAAATGACTAGCGTTTGATAGCCTAGCAGTGTTTGCACTACTTCAGGATGTGTACGACAAGTGGGAATGGATGCTTGTGTTAGGATTAGTTAAAACTTAGTTCATAAGTAGTTAAGTTAAATTAGTCACCTAGTTATCTCTCTCTTTCCCTACTAGAGTAGGACATTAAAAAACATAAAAGCTATAAAAATCATATGCCTTAAGCTCACTTAACCATACAATCGTGACATATAGGTAAGCTTGGAAAGACAATGATCAATCAACCTATCCTTGTTCCACAAGGGCGCATAAGCACTTAGTCCTTGGAATTTGACCGAATCGTGCATGAAATACTCGTATTCACATGGTTGAGCGTAGGGGTACCTTGCCACTCATCAAAAATGATGTCAACTACAAAGTTTAATGATCAAGGATGTCAAGGTGCTAATGTTGACATTGATGTTAGCTTTAGCTAGAAAACTAGAAAAAATTTCTAACATTTTCCTAAGTTGACATCATGATCATTTGAAATGCTAGAAATGTTGTTAGAATAAGCCATAATAATGTTCTCAAAACCTTGAGCAGCTTGTAGATCAAGAGAATGCAACTAGATTATGAACTTGAATATCTTAGAGGAGGAGGATGCAAGCATGATGATTGTGATGCTAACACTAATGTTAGTGTTAGCCTTACCTACATAAGATAGAAAATTTCTACCTTTTGACTACCAAGACTATCCTTAAAACTATATAAATTTGGACTATCAAAATTGATGTCGACTAGTTACTAGAAAGCTTGGAAAGTCTAGATTCTACTTAAAATGTTAGTAAGATGTGTTGTGGAGGTGGTGGAAACTATGTTGTTCATACTGACACTAACATCAGCATTAGCATTAGCTAGCACTTAGAAAACTTTTAGTCCCTGGGTCTCAAGGAAAAACTATCAAAATGCTAAAATTTGATACATGTGATATCAAAAGTGCCTTGAACAAGTTGTATTGGGTTTTGCGAGGCCTCATTTGAGGCCAAAATGTAGTTTTGGTATAAGTGCCCAAGATAGGATGATCTAGGGCTATAACTGACATGGGAGTAATGGTCTAAGGATAATGCTGATATGGAAATTGCATCATCTTCAATATTTAGAAAAAATTTGGTTCTTAAACTTTTGTAATATCACCAAAAATGGAACTCATAAGCCATAAGATAGAATAATCCCTAGAGGCCTCAGGGAGTTGGTAATATGCCTTGTGAGGCTATTGTTGGGGAGTCTGATGCTCAAACTTAGGTGGAACAATGTCAAAATCATACTTAGCCTTGATCATTGGTGAATTGAGAAAGTGGATATAATAGTACGAGTACTAGCCATTAATCATCAAATGAATAGATCTTTATGACTTTGCAATTTCTTAGGTCTATAGCTTCGAGAATATGAAGTAATTTTGAATGGATGGTTTTCACTCCCTAACTTACTTATTAGTCTTGGCTTTTCCATTTTGAAGAATATGGCAAGTAAATTCACATAACTTTGAGAATCTTACATCATACTTTAACACTATTATATTTCCCTAAAATAGGAAGCAAAAATCCTTTACTTTAATCTACTATTACTTCTTCTAACATAAAATAATTCTTGGATGGTTTTACTTTATTATTTCATTCAACAATTTTCACCTTCCAATCATGAGCCATCATCTACATTATCCATCAATACTCTACTACACATTAAAGATGACATATTGTCAAGTGAATCCTTTTTAGATAAGAACATAGGAAGATATTTTCTATCCCACATAATAAGACAAGTCTGATGTGTTAGAAATGAACCAAAACTATATGTATACCAAAATAGATAACTAATACAAAACTTTAGTAGAAGTAAGACACATTCATGTATTAGAGTAGCATTCATGTAGAACTTAAGTCAAGCCTATGACTTATAAATCACAAGCAATATTATTTAAGTAATTGAGTAATGCCTCACTAACAATAGAATAACTATGATATCAAATGAGATCTTATTAACATAGGTACCTTAATTGGTTAATTTTTTTTATCAATGAAGTTGCTAATTACATTTTAAGCATTATTATGCATGGGGGTAGGGTGATTATGTTGTTGAAAATTGAAATAATTTAATTATAAGTACATCCTAAGGTATAATGCTAATATGACACTTTATAATACATATAAAAAATTATAATAATGTCTAAAAGGTAACTCATGCTCATAACCTTTTACCTACAAATCCTTGTCAAAGGATGAGATAACCACTTAATCTACCTGTCATTTTTTATGAACTTTTACATTTTACCTAAGTTAAATTAAAGTATTATTTTTTATATATATCCAATACTTTAAAAACTCCAATGGATATAAATTTTTTAAGCTTTTTAATCATTAGTATAAGTGATTGGAATGAAACCCTTAACTTTCCATTTTACAAAGATATTAAACCATTAAGCTAATTGTCCCCATGATTGATCATTCAAACAAAGGTTGATTGACATTTATGAAAAAGTTTAAGTATTAAAATGTTTCTAAATATTGGAGGTGATGCAGATTCTATGTCAACATCACCCCTAGACCATTATGCCCATATCAATTGCAGCCCTAGATCATCTTATCTTGGTCACTTGCACCAAAACTGCATTTTGGCTTCAAATTAGGCTCCACAAGACCCAAAACGGCTCATTTTGGCCAAGAGGCCAACTACTAACCCTATCCAATAGAATTCTCTTGAATTACAATAAAATGATTTTATTGTTATAATAGCAAAGGTGAGCTCTACTAGTCACATTGTATAATGTTATTTCATCACAATGCAACAACTTATAAAAGGGATGCCTCTATGGGTGAACCATGTGCACACATATCTTTGCATGAACTTATTACTTTCATATTTCATATTTCTTTGCATGAACTCATTACTTTCATATTTGTTGTATAACATCATTTAGTATACCCAAATTGAAACCCCAATTGAATTTGTTACATCTATTGTGGAAAAAAAATTCAAAATTCATCACTTAGGGTTATACAAGAATCAAGATTTGGTATACATGAGGTAACCCACTTGTAAGAATCACCATTACACAAGTACTTTCCAGTTAATGCAAAAAATAAATTCATTTTGGTGGGAAAGAGGATTTCTATTATTCAAAAACAATCTTCAAGTATTACATGGTAAAAATATTCCGTTTATGAAAGCAAGCAAATTAGATATTACAACATTTAACCAAGCATGATTAACCATGGTTTTTATCTTCATAATATTCTAATTGAAGTTGAAGGAAACAAATAAAATTTAAATCCTAAATATTTTTTAAATATTAAATTAAATATTTTATGTTTGATATATTTCACTCTTTTTTTTTGGAAGGGAAAGGACCACATTAGAATTCACAATCTTTTTTCAAATAATATTTACCCCAAGGACATATATTCCAATTAGAGCTTTAGAACTCAATATTCCCCATAAAAATCAAACCCATAACATGGAATATCCCAATCCTTATTTCCATTTCCAAGTTCACTATATATGCAACTTCTTGGTATCCATCAACATCAAAAGAAATTTTTATTTCTTTCAAGAAAACAAAATGGAACCATTACACCTCCCTAAAATCTAAAAATAGATATTTCTTTTGGGCATCTCCCATTTTATTTTTAAAATTAAAAAATAAAATATCCCTCCTTATTTTCCACTTATAATCCCATTGTATATGCCACTTCTTCATATCCATCGACATTAAAAAAAATTTCACTTCTTCCAACATAAAAAAAAACCTAATAGACATTTCTAGAAGCTAAAAATAGGTATTTGTTTTGGGCATTTCACTTCTTATTTCTAAAATTAAAAAATAATAAAATTTCCCTCCTATAAATTCACTATATATGCCACTCGTACATATCCATCAAGATCAAAATGAATTTCTAGTTCCTCCATTAGAAAAAAAAGAGTTAGAACATTAAGAAAAAAAAAAAGAAATCTATTTAAACTAACTCAACTTATGTAAACATATTAGAGTTCAAAAGAGCAAGAGCATGCATTGAATTGTGAGAGGTAGTGAAAACTAAGAAATCTAAGGAGAGAGTCATGTGAAAGGATTGATCATAAGGTGCTTATTTCTCAAATCAAAGACCTAGGTTCAAGCCTAGGCACATCCACTTAAAGAGGCTAGGCTTTCACTTATTTACCAACTCTCTTGGGATCTCACTTAATGGGATGAGTACTATGGCACTGGGTGATGATCCTTTTTTTCAAGGAAGGAAACTTTCAATGAAGAATACATTGGAAAAAACTAAGATAATCACATGAAAAAAATATAATCATGGAAGATTATGCAACAAAGTCTTGGTAGAAGAAGTAGTTGTATTCAATGACATGGATATGGATACATAAATCAAATTTAGGGGTGTTGGAACTCAAAATAAGTCAAACATAAGTACACCCCAAGATTTATATAAGTTTATAAATTAGTGCTCAAGCCAAGACCTGAACCACTAGGCTAACATCTCATTTAATTTACATTTCTAAATTTGATTTATATTTTTAGAAATGTAAATTAAACTTAGGAAAACTCTACCATATCAACTCCTAATGCTATTGTTTTTAATCATGGGAATTAGATAGAAGGGGTTCAACCTGAATAATAAAATGCTAGCTAGATAGACATGGACAAGGTCAAGATCTTGAAAATTAGGTTCATAGTAATTCCAATCATTTATAAGTCTTTATACTAGGTGTTTTTTTTTTTTTTTTTTTTTTTTTTGAAATGGTGAAAATATTCTATTTATTAAAAATTAAAAAAAATTGCAAAGTATACGTGGGCGTGAACATGGGCATGGATGTGGATGTGGAACTGTAAATGAAATTCAGGAAAACTCTATTGTATCAACTCTGAATGCTATTATTTCTAACTATGGGATTTAGATAGAAGGAATTAAACCTGAACAATAAAATATTAGCCAAAGAGGACATGGACGAGGTCAAGATCTTGAAAATCAGGTTCATAGTAATTTCAATGGTTTATAAGTCTTTATACTAGTATTTTTTCAAAATGCTAAAAATATTTTATTTATTTCATGTTAAAAAATATTTTGTAGACTATACATGGGAATGGTTATGGTCAAGTCATGGTTTTAGAAGTGAGCATAAGCTAGTTGATAACTCAATTATTCTAGCTCACAATCATGTTTTTTCCAATAGTAATATCATACAAGTCGTTCAGACCAAAGAAACTAATGATCTACAAAGGAAAAGTGTACGTGGATGTGGATGTCGCTATGGATGTGGATGAGGCTTGTGGTACTAGATTAGAAACTAATCAATGGGACATGCTATTATTTCTTAGGATCAAATTGACATTTACATGGAATGAGAATGTGAGCTAGCTTTTAATAGAAAGCAACATCAAAGAGAATCATTCATACAAGATATCAAGGTAGAAGTTCTAAATAGAATCATAAGAGAAGATGAGACATGAGCATAGAAAAGATCATGTGTGCAATAAGAACAAAGTAATCTTGGTGCAACTCAATTACAACTAAATCCTAAAATTGCTATCAATCAAGCATCTTATTCTAACTTCCATAAGTCAAACACGGTAGTACTCCAAGCTATTATGACATTCCTAGAATAGGTTAAATGTTTTGAAACACCTCGAGTTTATGATATCTCTAATGAAAGTTATATGGCTATCAAAATGGAAAATAATAGGCCTATTTTGATCTCTAATAGATGTAAAAAAGAAGAAACAATGGAAATCCTAAATCAATTTGATGAGGAGATTAAATGCTTCTCTACGAACAATGATATGGATCCAAAACTACAACTGTTGATTTTATTTCAGCTATCCTAAGTAAAGGAAATGCTTATAGCAAGAATTAATTTTGTATTATAGGTTACACATGCTATAGGAAGATAAGTAAAGGATTAAGGACATATCAATAGTTTTTAATAGGATGTATATAAAATTACAAAAACACTTTCTCTAAGGATTTGTGAGATTTTACTAATTTTATTGAGAAGAATAGATTAAAAGGGTACCAAGTACAACTTCACTGTAAATAAAATATATGTCTATAATGATTTAAGATAAAAAGAAGAAAATGATTCTTACTATCAAGATGTTGAAAAAGATACATGCCTTGGATAAGATTACCAAAGATGGGGATGTTAATGTCTTTACGAAGATTCCTTTCATTACATTATCTAAAGAGGATGAAGAGATAAGATTGCAAGTTAATGATATGGTGATTGACTTAGATGAACATGAGGTAAAACATATTGATGAACATATATCATTAGTTGCTTCTTAACCACTGATGTTGGGAAAGTAGGTTGATTTAATAAAACATGATTACAAAATCTAAATATGGAACATTCAAATACTACTTAGTGTCCTTCTCTACCTAATTCATAAATCTATGAATTCAACATAATTGTTATGCTTCCAATGCCATTTCCTACTTTATTTGCACATGGTAAACATAATCTCCTTACAAGAAGAGCTAAGGATGTCAAGATGCATGAATATGCAAAGCAACTAATTCAATATAAGAATGGTAGATTTGGTTGTCATAAAAGATTCAGGTATAATAAATTGTATATTTTCGTTCCTAAAATTATGTTAGTTATATTAATCTATATTTCTTAATTATTTATGAACTATTTTTTATAGGTACCACATTTATAACATGATAATAAGACATAATGCATTGAGATTAATAATGGTATTTTTCAAAAAGATTATTGTAGAAGTATCTCAAACTATATAAGAGTTACAAGAATAAATACAAAATGCTCCTGAAGATAACTTTTATTGATAAATTGATGAGGCTTAGTACCACTATATGAGAAATCCCTTCATACTAGAAAAAGAAGTAGAGCAAAATTGTATGATTTAGTGAATAAGTTAGGCACTCTGATAGTGTTCTTCACTTTAAGTATAACAAATTTGTATTGGCTAGAACTTCATAAGTTGATGCCTAGAGAGCCTTCACAAAATTCTTCTAAATTAAAGCATTAGAGAATAAATAATATTATAGAAAATCTACATATAGTTGATCAATTTGTGCATCTTTGACATCAAGCATTTAGAGAGATGGTATTATTACCAAAATTTTATTAGACTAGATATGAATGGCAAAATTGTGGATCATCGCATGCCCATGATTTTCTCTAAATAAAAGGAGCCTTAAATATAGATAATCTTAATTGGAATAATCTAGAAGAAGTGAAAAGAATATGAGAATTTTTTTATTCTTTAATAGATCCTTGAATTTCCAGATATATAGAAGATGGTAGATAGAATTATGTAAGTTTTAAACATGCAATCAATGATTATGAATTTGCATTATTTAATTAGCATAGTGTTATACTACAATATTACTAGCATTTAGAATAGTCTTATACTTGTAATATATTTTTTTATAGTTTCAAAAGTACAACATCCTAAGGCATCCACGATTGGTTGATAATAATTAACTTCATTATATGGATTTAAACATAAATAATGATGAAATATTAATTATTGTTGAAACACATACAACATGTAGAAGAGGTGCATGCTTATGAAGATGAAATGAAATTCAGGTTTGCAGGTACTTACTATATTTAAATTATTTGCTTATTCTTTTTTCATATCATGTTTTTTCTTTTGTACTTAAGATATTTACTTTTCTAATAAGTTAACACTGCATGAACTACCATGGTTCTCAAGTACAAGGCTCCATGAATGTTTTGACCATAGTCTTAACACTTTCAAGATTCAAACAACAATAATGTGATAAATTATTAACTACGAAGAAATGATATTAGACTAAGTGTTCATAATAGAATGGTCTTACAAACATGAAGGACCAACATATACTTTCAACCTATTCTTAATAAATATGTTGTTATTAAGTACATTGCTAAATAATCAACAAAGTATGAAAAAAAAATCAAAATCATTTCAAGATATGTTACTCTAGATTGCAAACATATATGATTCAAATAACAATGTGATGAATACATATAAAAGACTTATGATGGATGCCATATCTAATAGGGATCTTAAAGCCATGGATGTTTCTCATTTATTGTGAGCTTTCTTTGAATGATTTTAGTTAAAATTTTGATAATTCAAATGTTTCTATAGAGGCATATCAAAAGGTTCTAATAAGTAATAATGAGGATGAGGAAGTTGAAATATATATATCAATTATTAGTATGTATCAAAGAAGACCTACAGATTTAGAAGGAATAACCTTTCTCTTAATGATAGGAAATACTATAATCTACCAAGAAATCCAAAAGAAATAACTATTATGGTTAGAACTTATTTTTAATTTTCAATTCCTCCAAGAATGAAGGAGGAAAGATGGATAGATGATTATTGATCTGAATTGCTATTGCATTATTCATTTAGAGATGTTAGAAGTGATCTTGGTAGAACTCATGAAGAAATTAAATAGAAGATGTTATCTTTTTAACACAATTATGAGGTATATGAAGAAAACCTTGATGAAGATACTTAATGTGCCAATGCATAGGAAGATCAGTATGAAGATATACTTCCTCTAGTATAGAATGATGTGGAATATGACTTTGAGATACTAAATTAAGATATGCTATCATCTACTAACTTTCAAAGAAGTAAACTTGAGATGCTTGGATTAAGACATTGAGATAGAAAACATAATTAATAAGGTTCTTACCTTGGAGAAGATGTTGTAAAGATTGCTGCATCTTTCATTTACAATTATAGATCAAATAGAATAATAATGCATTTGAAGAATGACTATAATGTGATAGGCATATCTTCCCCTAATATTCAACAAAGAAAATGTTAAGAAATTACCACTACCAATTTACATTATGAATTTAAAGATGATAATTTTGATCCATTACCAATGATAATTTAAGGAACAATGAGAATAAGAAAATTGTACCTTATTAATATCATTCTTAAAGAATCCTTCTAGGGTTACTTCTTAGATAAGCTTGGTTCTACTAGTGATATAACATACAACATTAATACAACAACCATACATTCTACATTAAAACTTGGAATAGAAGAGTACAAGTCTCTTACTACATTACAATATTAATAGAAGATTGAAAGAGATGTTTCCAAGTCATTGAGATTATTATTTTAGGGCTATATTTATTATATGAATTGAAAATCTTGCATAACTTTCCAATATATAAAGTATGTTATACTATATTTATCCAATCAAATCCATATCATGACTCTATGATCAATATTTACTTCATTTGTAATATTAGAGGTAGTATATAGATAAAAGAGAGATTATTCACAACAACAAAGATTTAAAGAGGTTTTAATGAATTATGATGATTATGTTTTTTTATTCTTTAGGATGGATATTCCATCAACATCAAATGTCCAATATTGATTTCAAAACTCAATGCATTTGTTTGATATGAAGAATAAGGCATGTATGTATAATGAAAAAGTTTTATTGAAATAACAAAGACCAATTACATAATGTTTGGTTGAGAGAAATGAGACTAACATAAAATTTTGGGATGATGGTGAAGGAGAATTAGATTGAATGATTCTTATTTGTAAAGGTACAAGGGTTATGCTAACTATTATTTTATGGTTGAAAGTAGGTTTGGTTAATGGTGCTTTGAGAGTGGTTAAAAGTATAGTTTATAGTCCTTAGTATAAACCATCGAAGCTACCATTGCATGTTATTGTTGAGTTGGGCTCATACATTGAAAATCCTTATGATCAACAACATTCAAAATAGGTGGCCATTCCTCTAATTATTCATTGTGAATCTCACCGATTACCTTTGAGATTGGCAAGGGCTTTGACTATACACAAATCACAAGGAAAGATCCTTGAAAGGGTAATTGTTGATATAGGTAATAAAGGAAAAAGAAGTCTTAAATTTATGATACTTTCAAGAGTAAAACATTTTGATTATTTAAATATATTTCCTCTAATTTTCAAGGAAAGATATTACAAGATTATTAAGGCTTCAAACCCTAACAAAAGACTTGTTGAAGAGTAGTGCATTACATAAAATGATAAATGATTTCACTATTTTCATGTTACATGTTTTGTAATCATTCATGTCTGAATAATTATTATTGCTTTGTTGTATTAAATAATTTCATGTTATTACAAATTATTGTATTTTCATTGAAAAATTTTATGTTCCAAATATTTCTAACTTTACATAATTGATTTGTACACAGATCATTTGCAACAAAAAATTTTTTAATCTATAATAATATAAATTTTTTAATTTAAATTTTTTCATCTTGCTGTAGCTAGCAACCACTAGCTTAGATATATATTTATTATATATATTTATAATTTGGCTAAGAGGGTCTTTTTACTCTTCAAACAATGAAGAGTTACTGATAAAATATTCTTAACTCATGGAAAAGAAAAAATATTTTTGATTTGAATCTTTTAGAAACTCTTCTAGAGAAAGAAGAATGGTATTTTCTTTCTCTTGATCAAAATTTCTTCCTTTTTTTCTACCCTTCTCTAGCATCCAAAATTTGGCTAGAAGGGAGAACATACCATGGTACAAAGCATGACTCTTCTTTCTCTAGAAGAGATCTTGAAAGATTTGAATCAAAAATCTTGTTCCTCATTTAGAGATTATAAAAGATTCATTTTTAAAATTCATTTTCTTTATCCAAAGATTGTTTAAGATTAGTTTGTTGAAATCTTGTTCCTCTTTTGTAAGTTAGGAATATTTGATGATAAGACTTCATTGTTTGAAGAGGGAAAAGATTCTCTCAGCCAAATTATATATATATATATATATATATATATCCAAGGTAGTTTTATATCTCAAAAACATGATTAAGTTTCAAGGATAAAGCATCCTTACAAAGGTGATCCCTCTCATCCTCTCCTTAATTTTTTTAAAAAAAATTGATAATTCCCTCTTTGATGTCATTATGTGTGAAACTTTAGAGCTTCATCCAATTGTCAAATTTTACCCAATTAAAATTAAATCTAAATGGTCTAGACAACAAGGCTCAAAATCATAGAATTTCCATTGTTGATTGATACATATCATATGATCAATGGATATTTCTCATCCATTTTTGGTACTAAAGAGAGGGTTTAGATCAATCATATTTAACTTTTAATCAAAGTTTTGATTTAAAAAGGCCTAAATCTAAGTGAGTATTTTGTTTTGGATTCATCCATGATTGCTCTTTTCTATTTCTTTATTTTTCATGTTTTTTTAGTGACTTTTTTGTAAGAAAAATTTAAAGAGAATAAAGGATTTGTATGTCACATCCCCATTCCCAAATGATGCTGCTGCCATCCCTTCTAGTTAGGTTATAGGCCTAACCATGGTGGCAGTGTTGGATTGCCTCTAAATGATAGATGTCAAAAAGGAAGAAAACCCCAAGGAACACTCTCAAAGCATGATTCAAATATGCTATTCCATATTAATAAAACATTCTCTTCTTTCTCTTTCTGCATTTTTCCTATTATTTCCTTTATACATAATGTTGAATATGACATATATTTTGCATTTGGTATATTTTCTTCATACGCATAATGTCTAATATATTGTATATTTGACATTTTCCATGACATCTGGGGACGAGATGTCACATTGTAGGTTCTTACATTTTTCACTTACCTTTATTTATTTTCGTTCCAATTTGATTCAATGATTTTTCTATAATAATAGGGGACAAATCAAGGGCTTGTGAGTTTTCACATTTTTTGGCTTTAGTTATATATCAATCATTAACATATTTTTTTGAAATGGATAAAGTTTTACTTTATATTAGCTATTTGTATTGGACTATTTAAGAAATTATTATAGGATTTTACGGAGTTTTTACATCTCAAGGAATTTACAATTGTAGATTTATTTGTTGTGAAAAATAAGGATTGAGATTAACTTGAATTTTGAAACCAAAGAAGTACTACTACTAGTCAGCCTATAATGTGACTCAAATGAACTTATGAAAGTAATCTTTATCAAATTTTAATTCTTATTAATTCTAACTTTTTGCCTAGGTTATTTACATTTTTTTTCTAAATTTTAGAAACCATTTGTAATGCCTTTGTTGATAGCTACATATCATATGATTAATGAAGGTTTTTCATTCGTTGGCAGTACTAAGAAATGGGCTTAGATCAACTAGTACAAGGTTTAGTTCATAATACAAGTTTAATTTGAAAATGTCTAAAGGTGAGTAGATATTTTGATCTAGATTCATCCATGGATGTTCTTCTTTATTTTCTTCTATTTCTTGTTTGGTTGAGTAATGTTTTTAAGGAAAGAGGAAGAGAATAATGGGTTTGCAAGCTTTTACATTTTTCCCTCTTCTTTCTTTCTTTTTCAATTTGATTTAACAATTTTTCTATAATAAAAGTGAGGAGAAGATATAATGTTTACAAGTCTTCACATTTTTTAGCCTTACCTACATATAATTCATTTATACGTATTTTTGTGATGGATCTAGTTTTTTATATATTAACTAGTTATGTTAAATTATTTTAGACATTATTCTAGGATTCTGTAGAATTTGTGCTTCTAGAGAAATCCACAAGTGCAAATTTTTAGACTGTGAAAAATAAGGGTTGAGACTAACTTAAATTTTTAAATTTGAAGAAGTACTATTACTAGTTAACTTGCAAGGTGAGAGAGAGATGGACTCAAGAAAATAATATCTATCAAGTTTTGATCCTTATCAATGTTGAATTTTTTACCTTAATTATTACAATTTTTTTCTAAATTTTAGAATCATTTATTATGCTATTATTGATTACTACATATGATATGATCAATGAAGGTTTTTCATTCATTATTAGTACTAAAAAGAGAATTCATATTGGCTAGTACAGGGTTTGGTAATGTAAGTTTAAATTTAAAAGTTATGAAACTGGGCTAATATTTTGATTTGGATTCATCCATGAACCCTCTACCTTATTTCTTTCTTTTCTAACTTGAATACGCATAATTTTTCTTTTTTTTTTCTTTTTTTTTTCTTTTTTGAAGAAAAGGGAAAGAGAATAAAGGTTTTTCATTTTTTATACTTTTATTAATTTTTATTTTTTTCTTTTCCAATTTAATTAATCAAGTTTTTTTGTAATAAAAGGGAAAGCAAATAGAGGGTTTGTAGGTTTTTACATTTCTAGTTTCAACTCAATATAATCCATTTGCAGAAATTTCCATGATAGGTTAACTTTTTCTATGTATTATTTAGTTTTATTATATTTTTTAAGATATCATTCTTGTATTAGTTGTATAATAATTTGGTACTCTTGTCCAAAATAATAGGTTGCAGCGGGCAGTAGGGTTTGCATTGCGGTGCTATTGCTGCGGGTTGTACCAGGGCTGCCACTGCGTTCCTACCGGCGTTGAGCCAGTTCCAATGGACGAGGAGCTCCTTTCACGCAAGGATATGGACGAATCTTTAGCGGCTGCTCCTTCTTCTCCTCAGGGAAGTTCTCCTAACTCAGAATCTTTGGATTTTCTGTTACCTGAAGATATTTTTGACTCTATTTCTCAAGACTTTTCTGCACGTTTTATTTTTTTTCAGATAGTAGGTTATCTACCTCGCTCCTTAAGCATCAATCTGCATATTAAAACTATTTTCCAAGCCCACGGAATTCAAGTCTTACACGCTCGATACTATGCTTATAATTTTGTCCTTGCTGAACTTTCTGAGGCTTCTCAAATCGAGAAAGCTCTCTCTCTTTGAATTTTCCTGCTCATAATGCTACACTTATCGCCCAGGCCTAGAAATTTGATTTCAATGTCAGCAATATTATCCCTTATTATGTAGAGCTACCTCATCTTCCTTTAATCTTTTCACCTGTCGAACGAGACATAGTTAGCACCTTAGGTCAAGTCATCTCTGACCATGGAATTGAGGTTAACGAGGCTCACTATCATCGCTACTGTATCGAACTAGACATTTCCCAAAAGAAAACCACTTTATCCTTAGGAGCTAGAGGAAAAAAATTTAAACAAAAGGTAGACTATTTTTATCTTCCTAACTCCTATAGGTACTGCCATCGTGCAAAGCACCACATTTCCACCTGTCCCTTTTTAGCTAAGAAAAAATCTCAAACCAATCCTTCCAAATCCAGTCATGTAGTCACTCCTCAACCTAACCCACCAGTTGCTCCCATTAAGTTCGGTTCTACTTCTAACAATGCTTCACACCTTTCTTCCTCGTCTGCTCCCTTCAAGGCAAGAGTCTCTCAATCCCATTCTCTCTTTAAGGCCAAGTCTAAAGCACTAATCATCCACTCACAATCAGTTCAAGACTCACTTTTACGGGATGAGTTTGTCATGGTAGGAGGAAGGAAAAGGGTCAAAGCATCTAAAACCACTACTCCTCCTTCCTCTCCTTTGCCCAAAACTAACCCAGCTTTAACTATTAATACAAGCAACTCCTTTGCAATTCTTTCCACTACTATGACAATTGACATTCCTAACCCTGATTCTTCTATTGCCCTGTCACTCATAACATCTAGAGCTTCTCCATGAACTTCCTATCTTGGAATGTCCGAGGCCTAACTGATAGGCTTCGTCGCAAAAGAGCCAGCAACTTTATCTCTAGCCTAAATCTCACTTTGGATTTCCTCCTCCTCCAAGAAATCAAGATCTCAGCCGAACAATTATCTTTTTCAGCCCATTGGTTTCTTCCCCATTCTTCTGTTCTTGCTACTTCGCATGAGTGTGGCAAAGGTGGCGCAGCCATTCTTTATCCAGCTTATTGGAAAGACAAACTCCTTCAGCATGGGTTCGATTTAGGTCACCGAGTGGCCTGGGCTATTTTCTCTTCCTCACATGGTCCCTTCAAAGTTTGTTCTATTTATGCCCCCAATGACTCTACCAAACAAGCTCGATTGTGGCATGAACTCACTCATAGCCTCCCTTCTATTCCTTGGATTTTTGGCGGTGATTTTAACATGATGGAATTCTCTCATGATAAGCTTGGGGGTGTTTTCTCTCAACTTCTGCATCACAAATTTCAAGCCTGGTCAAATTTTAAGAAATGTTTCTTTCTTTCGGACGGCATCGCAGACACTGCTAGTGGCTCTCTAAATAGCTTCTCCTAGAACAATCTTCGTAAGGGGCAAGCTCGCATTTATAGTAGGTTAAATAGGTATTACTTTTTCACCCTTTCTTTTTGGCAGACCCTTTCTACTACTAAAGTCCACCAACACGCAACCTTATCTGATCATTTCCCTATTACTTTATCTATGCAGATCCATAATGACCACCAACGACGGAATTATCATCTCTTTAGGCTACATAGTCAATGTTTCTCTTCTCCTTCCGCCCAACAACTTCTTTCTAGCCTTTGGAATGTTGAACCATAGGTTCAAAGGGTTGGATCCACTGGTGGCTTCGAACTACTAGTAGAGTTAGGAATTTCACTTGTCATTATGGTCAGGAAGTTGCCTCTCGCTCTCAGCAAGAGTACACCAACATATGCTCTAACATTAAGCACCTTACAACCAAACTAACTAATGATCCCTTTAATAGTCACCTTCAAGGGGAGCTTGCTAGAGCCCATATTGCCTTTCAACATTGGGAAGTATATAAGGCACAAGGTGCCTTGATTAAAAGTCGACTCACTTGGCTAAACATTCAAGATGAGCACTGTAAAGAATTCTTTAAGTACCTTAACTGATCCTCCCCTTCACCCTCTTTAGATAAACTCTCCATAAATGGTTTCATTATCACTGATCAAAATAGTCTTCTCTCTTATCTTAAAGAACACTTTGAGGCCTTATTCACC
>MNCI01019500.1:281101-296073 GCA_015680685.1 Gnetum montanum | reverse complement strand
CCCCCAATTAATAGGTTAATAGACAAAGGGCTAAAAGTTCAGGTAAGCACAAAAATATATTATATTAGTTTAATCATAATTTTTTCTTTGTTTTCACCATTTTGTTGTTTTTCTTCAAAGTCCGAATATGAGAAATGTATGTTGAAACTTCACACTCTTCCAAATGCAAAATACAAAGGCTCATATAGTGCAGAGGCATTTTCAATCACTAGTTCTCCTAATGAATAGGTACTTCTTAATAGTGAGGCTAGTTAAATAATAATGATATTTGATGTTACTATTATTATTCATTTTATTTATTGAAAATTGATTAATGATTGATTTTCTGGTGCAAAGTTTAATAAAAGAAAAGTGCTTAAGTATAATGACGCACATAGAGAGTTTCGGAGATTACAATTTATCAAAAAGTCTTAACTCAAAGTACATTGTAGAAGCTTATAAAATTCAAAGTTAGCTAAATTTTCCTAGGTCTTTAAAGAATAACAACTCTTATCTATCTCTTTGATAAAGATAAAAACCATTCTATCTTTGATAATTTTTTTCCCTTTTTTTACTATTTAATGTGGACTTCTGTTTTAACCTCTTTATCATGTTGTGTATTGCTTAAAAAGTTTGTTTAAAAGTTGATATTTCTTTGCTCTAATTATATTTATGCTATTTGCTTTNCTTTTTTTTTTTTTTTTTTTTTTTTTTTTTTTTTTTTTTGTTTCTATGCTTAGCTTCTACTATTTTCTTTAGAACTAAGTTCATTGATCCAAGAAACCTATGATTTTTTCAAGCTTTAAAAGGTAATGTCGATTATGTAATTAATTTAAATAAATTTAATATAAAATTATGTAAATTACATAGATAAACTTAACAAGAAATGTGCATGATGAAGGAATGACTATATATAACAACTATGTGATGATGAGATCATTGAAGAGTTAATAAATTTTTCATAAAAAATATTTAAATTAAAAATTTATCTTATAAAATTACGAAAGCAATAGAAATATCTTGTTTTTAACCACAATATTAGATACTAGTTATAATTTAATACTAATAACAAACATGTTTCATTATTTTATTTAGGAATTTAAAGGATTAATAAAAAGCATATTCTATTATTTATATTATATAATTTATGTTTTTCAAATTATAATGGTAATGAAGGGTGATTTCTATTATTTATTTCCATAAAATCAAATACTAATGATGGGTGCCTCTCATTCTTTATGTTAAATTTAATATCATGAACAACATGCTTTGCCTATTATGTATATTAATATTTATGAAAATTAAATAATAAATAGCTCCCATAGTTTTAGAAAAACAAAAATAACAAAATCCTCATATTGTTAATGATGAATTATTAAAAACAAAACCTTAATTTAAGATAAATATAGTCTTTTGTTTATGGTGAAAAAGAAAAGAAAGATGCATTGTTAATTCATACTTTTGGTATTATGAAAGCCATCATGACCTTTAATTCAATTATGGTATCTTTAAAACATTTATTATCTCTATTTCTCTTATGTCGCAATTCGTGATATTCGTATGGACCACTCATGGTATCATTAGTTATCAAATTTTATTAGACCATAATTCGTAGTTATCTCATGGTGTGTATATCACAACTTATGGTCATTTGATGGTGAAACATCATGGCTCATGGTAAAACAAAATTTCATTTTTTGAATTAGAGATTTTTGGATTTTTATTTTTCAAGAAAAGGACATACCTATCAACAATTATTTACATTAGTATTAAAGCCTCGCCACCATGAGTTGCAATAAAGAAATAGTCAAATGACCTATTATATTCACTAAAAATAAAGACTATTCTATTGAAGGAAATGATAAAAGGATTTTTTAGAGTAAATAACATATAGAAAGTAATGATGAAAGGACTTTTTAGAGTAAATAAATTATGAAAAGTGATAGAGTCTAAAAAAGAAGCTATTAAAATTACTTTGAAATGAAAAAATAAAGGGAAAGAAGACCCTTTAATCCAAGAGCTACTAGAAGAAGAGAAGTAGAAGATAAAATTATCACATGTAAGAATGACCATTATCTTCAATATGTCAAAAAAATAGATGGAAGGTTGTGCTTCTTAAAGACTACCAAAGAAGTATAAAAGATATTATGCTTAGATTACCTTAGCAAGATCAAAAATCAATACACAAAAGAACTTTTGTACATAATTCAATTTGACAAATTAGAAATCAAGAGGGATGAAGACATTGAAGACTTATTTGTGAGAATGTATAATAGCATAAAAAACCTTAATGAATTTGGCTATGGCTTCATTTAACGTCAAGAAATTCAAAAAGTGGTTGAAGCTCTATACTATGATCCTAAATATCAAACATGATGATAAACTTTTTACAAAATAAGAAATTCAAACAACTCATCATTGATGACCTAGTTCCTCAAATTAGAACTTTAAAAAAGTTTTAGAATAGATAATAATAAGAAAGAGCAAGTTTATATAGTAAGCAAAAAATTGAGGATTCAATAGAAACTACACTCAAGACTAAAGCAATCCAAATATAACAAAGACCTGACAAAGAGATTACAGAGGCAAAGGATTTATGAGAGGAAGATGGAACTCTCAAGGGTAGAGAAATGCACACATGTACTATTCTATTCCTTCATGCAAATTCTATAAAAGAGAGGCCACACCATAGAAACATGTTGGGAGAAGATTGGACCTGATGCTTTATAGCTCTAAGACAAGAATCAAGAAGAAGTAACAACCTTAATCTCAAATCAAGAAGAAAACCAAGATAAATTCAAAGCTTTCAATTCCAGTAGTATTATTAAGCAAAATTCATATATCATAAATAACAACTTCTCTAATTACATGACACCCTATAACTATCATCTTATACACTACAAAACAAGTAGAATTAACCTCTTAAAAATAAATTATGATAACCATTTCAATATAGAAGGAGTTGAAAATTGCATTGTTAGCTTACCCAATAATAAAATCATAGCCATCAAATGTCTTCTATGTACCAAATATATTAAATTTCTTAACTTTACTAGGAAAAATGACTAAGAAATGGATATTAATTAGCTTCAAAAATGATTGGTACATTATTAAAAAATAACACAAAAAAGAAATCATTAGAATAAAATCTTGTAATATTAGAATCTATTGTATAGATTGTAATTACTTAGATCTTAAAGATAACCTCATCCATGATAACAATAAAACCACAGTTAAGATTACTATCTCAAAAAGCGAAACAAATGAAGGCACTCATCAAAATGCCTCCAAGCACTAACTCTCCATAGAAAATGGGGATGAAGCCAAAACTTAGCTTAAAAGATTAGGACATACTTCTTATAACAACCTAGAAAAAATGTTAAAGCTGAAGAAAGGAATAGCATTTCAAATTAAGGACACTACCAAGGAAAAATATGAAATTTGCATTGAAGGAAAGTAAACAAACAATTATCACAGTTCACCTATCAAAAGAAAAGATACACCCCTTAATCTTCCTCACATGGATCTCATTAGACCTATGTCAATCACTTCAATTGGAAGAGCTAATTATAGTCTTGTCATGGTAGATGATTATTCAAGATATACTTGGACTTACAATATGAAGAACAAGCATGAGATAATAAACAAATTCAAATATTTCTATAATATCATGGAGAATACTATGAACCTACCATCAAAGTCATCAGATCAAATAGACGGGATCAATAAAGAATTTCAAGATTTCACTATAAACTAAGGCATTTTTTTTTTAGCAAACCACTTATGAATATATTCCAAAGTCAAATGGAATTATAGAGAGGATGATCAAATTTTATAAGATATGGTAAAATGTCTTTTGAAAAATGCCCAAATTTTGACAATTTTTAGAGCATGGTCATAAATGTAGCAACCCATATCACTAATAGGATAATCAGCAATAGTAATAAGGGCAAGTCCTCATATAAACTCTTCTATAAGAAACTTTTAAAAATAAAATACATGAGAACCTTTAGATGTCACTGCTATGTTTAAACTCCAAAACAAGTCATACATAAATTGGACAATAGAGGAAAGAAATGTGTTTTTTTAGTATATTATACCAAAACAAGGGGATACACTTGTTATGATTCCATAGAGAAAAAATGGCACTCATCTAGAGATGTTGCATTCATATAAAATAAATTTGAAATGAATGATTTCTAGATTTCAAATGAAAAGTCAAAGGCTCAAAACAATCCCAAATCATGATTACAAAGATATCATTCTTAAGAAAAAATCTTAGATAGAAAATTTGAAAGAAGAAAAACAAGATCAAATTTCATCGACAACATAGAATATTTAGCTCTTTCTCTAGAACAAAAAAATGTAGAAGAAGTTCTAAAAATAAAAACTTGGTAAGAAGCTGTGTATAAAGAATACAAAATCATCATGAAGAACAAGACTTAAAAACTAGTTGATAAATTCAATTAAGAAAAAGTGATTGAATGTAAGTGGTTATATAAAATCAAATTTAATGAAAAAGGAAAAGTCAGCAAATATAAAGCAAGACTTGTAGTAGAAGGCTTAAAACAAAAGAAACACATAGACTATGAGGAAATTTTTAGTTGTTGCAATATTTGAAATTATTAAACTTATTCTCTTAATTTTTACTTATCATAAAATCAAACTCCTTAAAATGAATGTAAACTCAACCTTCCTAAATGATAATATCAATACAAAAGTGTATATTTATCAATCAAAAGGATACACCATCAATGGAAATGAAGATAAAGTTTGCAAATTTAAGAAAGCCCTATATGGCCTAAAACAAGTTCCTATAGCTTGGTTTCATAGACTCAATAACTAGATGCTAAAGAAAGGATAATCTTACTCTATGTGAATGACCTCACATATACAGACACAAATGATAACTTAAAAGAAGACTTCAAGACAAACATGAATAATGAATTTCAAATGAAAAACTTAGGAGACTTGAAGCATTTTCTTGGAATACAAGTTGAGCATGAAAAGAAGAGAATTAAAGTTCATTAAATCAAATATCCACATCCATTTTAGAAAAATAAAAAATTAGCAAAGAAATAGCCACAAAAGCTCCACTTTTTACAACATAAAAGTTAAGCACAAAGATGACACAACTCTAGTTGATGCCACTTTATACCATAGCACGATTAAAGTACTTAAATTTTTTATCATACAAGGCTAGAGCTAGAATTTATCACCTCTTTCATCAATGTTTATGCAAGAACCTAGACAATTTTATCTTAATGCTCTTATACATATACTAAGGTATTAGAAATGCACTTAGACCATGAAATTCTTTGCACCAAAGAAGATGGAAAATTTCATGCTTACTCATATGCTGATTGAGAAGGAGATTAAAATGATAGAACCTCTACTTAAGAGGTAATAGTATTTTATAGAAATAATGCAATATATTTGTTTAGGGACACCTCTTTGAATTCCCTTGATTCTACCCTACATGTATGTTTTGGTAAGTTTCAAGGTGTTTTGGGCTCATTTTGATGAGTTTAGGGGGTTCCATGATCTATGGGGACTTGTTTGGAGACAACTAGAGGTTTCAAACCTCAAAACAAGCATCTTTATATTTAGCCCTAGTAGGTGAGACATCTCACCAGAACCTGAGATGTCTTAGGTGAGACATCTCCACTGTGCATAAGAGATCTTAGGCCTAGATGAGACATCCTAGAAAATTAGCAGACTTCTTAGCCAAGATTTGGGCTTTCATAGGAGACATCTTGGCAAGATAGCGATGACCCATACAAATAGGGAAACTTCTGAAAATTCCCACCTTAATTTGGGAAACAACCAGAACATGATGAAAAAGGTTGGAAATGGTTGGGGAGAAGGTGAGAAGACTTGGGAAACATTTGAAGAACCTCAAGTTAAGTTGAGGAAAGGTTTCTAGGTTTCTTATCTTTTGATTGCTTATAAATATTAATGTAATTTACCATTGTTGGTGCCTAACCCTAACCAAGAGCAAAATAGATAGAGCTCTTGAGGAACGAGAGCTTGTGCAAGGAAATTGAGTGAGAGGCAAGGAAGAGCACTGGAGAGAGGTTAGGAGAATCTCTTATAAGTGTCTTGTCCTAAGCTTGGGCTCCATGGTGAGCAATTGAGGATTGAAAGTGAACAAGTGTGGCCTCTAAGGTCCTTGGAAGAGTTGTGAGTTGAGCTTGGCTCCTCATCTTGATGTATTTTCTCTATATTTTGAGAGTTTTCTTAATATAAGAAGATTTTTCTCTATTTCATTATGTTGATTTTATTTTCTAAGCTATATCTACTTGAAAGTTGTGGATTGGATCCTATTGGGATCTATTGAGGTGCAACCCCTACACCAATGTTGGAAATTAAGGAAGAAAACATCTATTAGTCTTTCAATTTATGAAGTAGAATTTATTACCATGATAGAATTTAACCAACACATTCTTTGAATAAAGAAACTCATGAACCCTCTTAGTTTCCATGTAGATCTTCTTATCAATTTATATTATGACAACATTTCGACCATACAACTTTCAAATGAACATGTTATTTATAAAAAATAAAAGCATATTAATATAAAATATTACTTTATCAAGTAGAAAGTAAAGGAGGGTAATAGCAAATCAATACATGTAGATACTAATAAATAATTGGCAGACTTACTCATCAAACCTATTCTTCATTACATACATAAGCACCTATACAAAAATATAGGCATCAAGAAAATAAGAATGAAGGAAGAATAAAAATGCATTATACACTAAATAAGGGACTATTAATACTAGTACATGATGCCACTATATGCAGGAAGACTAAAGTTTTTAAAGTTAATTTTTTTATTTGTTTTACGTTGATGAGTGGATGTAATTTATTTTTGCCCCAACTCATCTTTATTATGCTAAAATTTCTTGTTTTTTAACATGGGGAATGACTTTTCAAATTTCATAAATATGGCCCTAATTATATTCAATAAATTGTAAGGCCATATATTGTTGTAATAATCAATTTTATTGCAATAAAGAATTTGTTATAAATTTTCTTTAAAAATCTATTGTTGTTGTAGCTATTAAAATTTCATAAAGATCTCTCTTCTCTTTATTAATAATTTTTGTTATCACCAATTGAGTTTTCAATATCTATTCTTAAAATTAAGTTAGAATTCACATCATTAATTATCATTAGTAGCATCAATTCTAATAGATTTTATCTTAGACCAAGATTTGCATGTTAACAATTAGAACTTCATCTCAAAGAATATCAAAAGTCATGAACACATTCTTTATTTAATTTTCTTCAAGATTCAAATCTAATTTATTTATACAGCCACCTCACTTACATCTATAAATCTTGACAATCTTGACTATCTAATCCATATTTAAATCCAAGTTCAAAAGTTACATTTTGAAGTTTTATGTATATCATGACTCATCATGACTTGTGGTATCCTTAGTCAACAATATCATGACTTGTGGTCTATCTAGTTCTTGTTTCATAAGTTAACCACCACTCTTGGTAAATCTTTTCAAAAACTTCATTAACCACAACTTATGGTACTTGACTACAACCCATGATCTATTTAGAAAATAAGGTAAATTAATATGAATCCATGGAATAGTCATGGAAAGCCACCATGACTCATGGTTTAATCATGGTATTCTTAGAACATTTATTATCTTTGTTTATTGTATACCATGGCCCATGGTATTATTGTAAATCACTAGTGCTATGATTAGTTATTAAATTTTTCAACCCATAATTCATGATCATTTTGTGGTGAAACATTATGACTTGTGTTGTAATATCATAACTTCTGATAAAGGAAAAATTCATTTTTTTAATTAGAGATTTTCAAATTCTATTTTTCAAAAGGACATACGTATCAACAATTATTTACAAAATTCAGTTATAGTCATTACTACAACTTTGGGATTACCTACCATCATGACTAAATTAGTCATAATCTTCATCTATTTAGATCTTACAATAAGGAAACTATGGTTAGAAAGGGCTTATGACAATGACAAGAAAGAATACCGTTCCTTGTCACTACTAGAGAAAATTTATTTATAAATGAAAATATATCATTTGTATTCCATAGTATTTTGAAATACGATATAAACTTATGTAACTCATGGAAGTATCATTTTAGGTGGAAAATATTTGGTAAATCTAGCTCATTTCATTTTTCTAGAGATTAAGTGATGGTTTGAGGAAAATCAATTAGGTAAGATGATACTACCATTTCCTTGCTTGATTAGAAAGTTGTGGAAATTAGGAATTGCCAAGCAATGATAGAACATTCATACATAACCTTAAAGGATCAATAAGCACATCATAAGATTTACAAGCAACATGCTTTGACTAGGACACACTCCTAGATAACTCTAGACATATGCTTTAGATCTAAATCTCTTATCCAAAGAGTAGGAAAAGTGCCTATACCAAAAGGGGAGCTTAAGACTACCTACATACTCCTATGTCTCAAACATAGAGGATTGGGAATCTATAATTTTAAGCAAAGGGAATGATGGTTAAGATAACATGAAACTTGAGTGAATCTCCATACTTCTTCAAGCCTTTGTTTTGAAAGAAAACTAGCCTTTAAACCACCAACAAAGCATACTTTCTATACTCTTCCCTATTTGAAAGAAGTAATTTCCTCAAAGCTTAAATTATTATTCATATCCTTTTCAAGCATGGAAAGTAAAGTAGATATTGAACAACTCAAAGCTAATCTAATAATTATAAACAAGAAGTTCCAACAACTAGATTATTCACCATAAAGCATAAATTTTGAACTCAACTTAATATCTAAAAGAGGTTTAGAGATTCTCATATAAAAAATGGTAAGGAAGAAAAAGCTTGTCCTTTTTTCATGCAAGTTGTACTAAACTTTTTAACTAGACCAAGGTCTTGCATAAAATGCAAGCCACTCTATCCATTGTAGTTATACAAATATGTAGAAATTTAGAGGCACTTATTTTTCCATCTCAAAACTTGTGCTTTCTACTTGGAGTTATAAATTTGTGCTTTCTACTTGAAGATAGAATCAAAATGTGTGCTCTCTACTTAAATTCATGATAAAAATTTATGCTTCCTACTTGAAAGCACAATAAAAAGTTATGCTTCTTACTCAAAGATGTAATTAGAATTTGTGCTCTCTACTTGGAGACACCAAAGAAATTTATGCTTCTTGATTAGATTCATGATAGATATTTGTTCTTTCTACTTGAAGACACAATAGAAATCAATGCTCTTTGCTTAAAGGTACTAAAGAAATTTATGCTTCATGTTTAGAGACACTTCTCTTGTAAGATCGATCTACCTTAGGGTCTTGATGAGTGGCGAGGTACCCCTACACTCAACCATACGAAATGAGCGTAGCACGCGCGATCCGGTCGAACTCCGCAGACTAAATGCCTAAACGCCCCATGGAACACTTGGGGTTAATCGTTCGTTGTCTTCCCAGGCTTGCTTGTATGTGTCATGGTGTATGGTTAAGCAAGTCTGAGGTATATTATTTTTTTGGTGTTTTTCGGTTTATCTCCTAAGCTATGAGGGTGAAGGGTTGAGAAACTAACTAACTCTAACTACAACACTAAGTCCTAGCGTCAGCATCCATTCCCACTTGCCGTACACACCCTGAACTATGCAACTGTGGCTACCAAACGCTAATCGTTACTGGGATTACCACACGTAATGCACGTGCTCGAAGCGGTCGTACTGAGGCACTTAACTAACCTAAGTGTGACAAGTAGCCGATTCCTTGACTAGCCGTACACATCCGTAGATGCTCGTAATCAAGTTGTACTTGTCCCACATTCTAGGAGGAAAGGGTTGAGAGAATCTAACCGCGATGAGTAGCTGATTCCTTGGCTAGCCGTACACGTTCGTCAACGCTCGTAACCAAGTCGTACTCATGCTGCGTTACTAGGAAAGTAGTAAATAAAATTACTTAAACCTATCCATGCACTGCAAGGTTTATCCACAAAGCTTGTCTTTATTGCCGTACACAACTTGCGTTCAGGTACAAAGCTGCTCGAATAAAGAACCATTCACTTGGGGAACTCCTACTACGGGCACATGGAAAATATTCTATCTCTGGGGTGATCAATCCGCCAGAGCTTTGCTACTTTATGCCTAGGATGAGAAATGAGGGGAGTGCCACCTCTTATTTATAGATATGGCAGCGGACCGCGATATCGCGTACGTGATATCGCAGGGGATGCGATATCGCGGCTTGTGCAATCTGCGTCTCATCAGGTCTCTTTTAAAATCTTTCATCAAAATAGTCAACCTTTTATTCATTTCTTTGCTAAAAATAGTCAACCTTTTATTCATTTTATTCATTTCTTCTTTACCATCATACTTATAAAAGTTCTTGGCATCAAAAAAAATCTTTGCTAAAAATGTTCAATAAAACAAGAATCATAGTCTAACACAATGTTTGTAAGCAATTCAAAGTATCCCACTACATAAAATAAAAAATAGTGTCACCAAATCCTCAATCATCTAAGATGTTAGACACAAAAGGAAGATGATGAACATAAAAAACCTATCCACCAAGGCCATAATTTACTTATAGCTTAGATGATCAACTAAAGAGCATTATTATACATCCCACTATTCATCAACTACAAGTCATCCTACCAAAGTACATAAATCCTTTTCTATTTGAATCTTCACAAGCTACAAACCTTGCTTCATATTGTTTCATATAGGAATGGATCACCACCCACATACTGTACCACTACTTTATAAACCAAATTAAATCTTTAATAAGGAAAATTTGAATAAGGAAATTAAAATTCTAAAACATATTAGAATTTTTCATACTTATACGACTACCTAGATATAATGACATGGGGACACTCCTCTTAAACATGACATTCTACGAACAGAAAAATTTGGAACACAATCAATTTTATTCTATGGATCATGAATTGACTCATTAAGGTACCATTAGCATAGAACCTTTGGATGGGAATTTATTGTTAAACCACTATACAAAAATTTGAAATTATCACATTATAATACCAAATCCAAGTTCTTGAGGCATCTAAGCCAAGAACTTTTTGTGTCATTAACAAATACAAGAAGAGTTACATATACAAAAGCATCGCATTACAACAAGAAGTATGAATCGAACACATTACCTCATATTCAATGCATAACAAGACCACCTTCTTAAATTGTCACAAGGATCCAATACCACGCATAATTATCTTTGTACAAACTGGAGATCATCAATGGCATCCCCTTAGTACTTTACATAATTTCTTAATACAAAGTTTTGAGCTAGAGCAAGTTTGTGTTTAGAGCTAGAGCTTAACTTTGGCAAGAAAGGAACTTCCTTGAGATCAACTAACTCTTGAATCATTTGAACCATTTATATTTTAGATAGGTGAGGCACAATTATCTCTTCTACTTGTAACAATTATTCTTGCAATTAGTTTCTTTATGAGAGCATAATTACAAATTTTTCTCTTACTTTTAGGTGTATTGTATGTCATATGTTATTTCTTTGCGTAAGTGTTCAGATGGGTCTTCAACTTGAGCTTTAATATCAAGTGTAATGATACTACTCTAGAGAGCCCTCCTTGACATCATTTTGAGTCCCAAAAATTGTGAAGTATTCTAAAGAAAATTCAAGATGGACTACATCTTAACATACCTAGAACTTTTAAGTACGACAACAATACATAACACCCATATTACATGTTAGCAAAATGGTTAGGTTAGTTGTGAGGATGCCTTAAATAATCATGTACGTGATGAAACCATCAAGATACACATATACTTAAATATCATAGAGAACACTAGCATACACATAGACTATAATAGTCCTTGATATAACTAGGAACATACTCCTAGCACATACATGAATTACCAAGCAATGATTAAACATACATATATAACCTCAAAGGATCATCAAGCACACCATGAGACTCACTAGCAACATTCTTCAACAAGACACTTCTAAATGACTTTCAACAAATGCTTCTAGACCTAAACCCCTTCTTCAAAGAGTAGAGGAGGTACCTATACCAAAAGCCAAAGCTCAATATTACCTACATACTCCTATATTATGAACATAGAGGATTAAGAGGGAATGATGGTTAAGATAGCATGGAGCCCAAGTGGATCTCCATATTTCCTCTAGCCCTTGTTTTCGAAGGGAAGCAACCTGAAGACCACCAACAAGACATACTCTCTATAATAGCATAATCTAAAGTCCACTTATGAATGATTAAAATGACATGATTATATATAAATGACCTTATATCTAGAGCACACTACATTGAAGCATTACCTAAATCAACAAGTAGAAAAAACTAGAAATAGTGTTTGGCATGAGTTTCTTCAATGTTGTATTTTTGCATAACATCATTTAGCTACAAAATAAGATTTTGATGATGAGGTAGGGAGCTAGAAATTTTAATGAACACATATTGTGATGTAAAATTGGCTATTCACAGATACTTGCTCATTGACATATAAAACAACATTATGAAAATAAATAATAATTTTATCATTTGTAGAAGAACATGGAAGTAATTCAAAATACTCCATCTATGAGTAAATAAAATTTTGGAAAAATCAATTCCACTAATGGAACCCTAATACTAGAGAGAGAGAGAGAGCATGACTAATCAAAAGCAAATGTTGTTCTTAGGGTTAAGAAACAAAATCACTCCACTAACAAGATCATAATTGAATAACTTGGAATTAAAATTGCCCTAGTAATGAGATGCGACATGCATAGTGCCGCGATATCGCATCCCATGCGATATCGCGTCTTTCCCTACGATATCGCATACGCGATATCGCAGTCCGCCACCATATCTATAAATAAGAGGCGGCACTCCCCTCATTTCCCAATCTTGGCTAGAAGTAGTGAAGCTCTGGTAGTTTGATCCCTCCAGAGTTAGAATTTTTCCCATGTGCCCGCAGTAGGAGTCCTAGAGTGAACGGCTCTTTATTCGAGCAACTTTGTAACCTGAACACAAGTTGTGTACGGCAATAAAGATGAACTTGATTGGATAAACCTTGCAGTACATGGTTTTATTTCATTGTTATTTATTGCTTTCCTAGTGCGTACGAGTACGACTTGATTACGAGCATCTACGGATGTGTACGGCTAATCAAGGAATCGGCTGCTCGTCGCAACGCGTGAGTACGACTTGACTACGAGCATTGTGACTACTTGGTAACCTAGTAGCGTATTCCAGGATCTGCGCTTGGTAATCCCAGTAGTAGTCCAATGTGTACGGCTAGTTAAGGAATCGGCTACTCATCGCTAGGCTAGAACGTGTGATAAGTACGACTTGGCTACGAGCATCCACGGGTGTGTACGGCTAGCCAAGGAATCGGCTGCTTATCACACTTAGGCTAAATAGGTGCCTCAGTACGACCACTTTGAGCACTTGTGTTACGTGTGGTGATCCCAGCAACGATTAGCATTTGGTAGCCACAGTTGCATAGTTCAGGGTGTATCCGGTAAGTGGGAACGGATGCTAACGCTAGTTAATTTAGACTTAGGACATTAGTTAGAGTTAGTTAGTTTCTCAACCCCTTTCCCTCATAGCTTAGGAGATAAACCGAAAAATACCAAAAAAATCACATACCTCAGACTTGCTTAACCATACACCGTGACACATACAAGCAAGCCCGGGAAGTCAATGAATGATTAACCCCAAGTGTTTCTTGTGGCGTTAAGACATTTAGTCTACGGAGTTCAACCGGATCGTGCGTACACGCTCGTATTCGTATGGTTGAGTGTAGGGGTACCTCGCCACTCATCATTGGCGCCGTTGTCGGGGACTAAGTGTTTTTACACCAATTGAACATAAGGGATATCACTCACATTGTTGTGAGCTCTAACGAACCTTAGGGTTAATCAGTTAATCAAGAACATTAAATAACGGTAAAAAATGCAGACCATTAGAAATGGCTTCTTCTCACGAAATCAACTCACCTAAGGGAAATACATGAGACGGTCAGCCTCATACGCATAACCCAGATCAGCCAGGTCCTAAACAATCTAAGGTCACATATACTCATCCTGATGAGTATGTCCCTGACTTTACTTATAATTTTTATCAAGATGAACAACTGTGATGGAGAGATCTGCAAGGTAACATCGTGTTACCCCCAAATAGATCTGCCCCTACCATGCTTTTCCGTGCCTTAGCACAGACTGGCATGCAAGAACTGATTGCGGAATACGTTTTGGATGATTATGACATAAGGGATTATCATCCCACAAATGCCCAACGTATTTGGGATGCAAGGCAGGAGAGCCAACATTCATTATTGAAGGGCAAGGTCCCCCATGTAATTAGTGAAATAGGAGACAAGGAACCCCTCACAATGGGTTTCTTAGAAAATGATGTTCCTCCTCCTCACTCTGGTGAAGAGGTAAAGCATCAGGGCCTTCGATCAACTGTACATGCTACAGGCTCTGATCACCGTGAGCACCAATTGTTCACGGTAGGAACAACTACTCACACTAAGGACGGACACTTAGATCGTCACAACGATCGGGGCCGAAGCAGCCGAAGAGAAGGTAAGAAACATCGCCATGGTGATGGATCCCCTTCCTCTTCTCCTTCATCTCACCATTCACACTCTCCTTCCACATCTGGGCGCAACCATCGTGAGCATAACGGAGAGAGTAAAAGTAAAAGGGAAGATGAAATACCTCGACAAGAAGGTCGAGAGGAGTTAGGACAAGGGCAAGGACGTAGGGAAAGTAGGGAACCACCACGTAGACATCATAGACGTCATGAAAGAGATGATCATGACGAACCCCTACTCGCAACCCGAAGTATGCTCGATATAAGAGAGGCAGTTAGGATTCCCACAAGGCATTTAAAGGACAGTCGGATCAAGCGATTAGACATGAACAATATCCCACGATTTGAAGGGGGGTACAATGCTGATCCGCAAAATCATTTGCAGGCTTTCCACGATGCCTGTGCCTTGCA
>MNCI01019500.1:234199-273764 GCA_015680685.1 Gnetum montanum | reverse complement strand
GTAGTCCAATGTGTACGACTAGTTAAGGAATCGGCTACTCATCGCTAGGCTAGAACGTGTGATAAGTACGACTTGGCTACGAGCATCCACGGGTGTGTACGGCTAGCCAAGGAATCGGCTGCTTATCACACTTAGGCTAAATAGGTGCCTCAGTACGACCACTTCGAGCACTTGCGTTACGTGTGGTGATCCTAGCAACGATTAGCGTTTGGTAGCCACAGTTGCATAGTTCAGGGTGTGTCCGGTAAGTGGGAACGGATGCTGACGCTAGTTAATTTAGACTTAGGACATTAGTTAGAGTTAGTTAGTTTCTCAACCCCTTTCTCTCATAGCTTAGGAGATAAACCAAAAAATACCAAAAAAAATCACATACCTTGGACTTGCTTAACCATACACCGTGACACATACAAGCAAGCTTGGGAAGACAACGAACGATTAACCCCAAGTGTTTCTTGTGGCGTTAAGACATTTAGTCTACGGAGTTCAACCGGATCGCGCGTACACGCTCGTATTCGTATGGTTGAGTGTAGGGGTACCTCGCCACTCATCACCTAGTTTGTACTTTTATTTTTATTTTTGTTTTGGACTCTTCCATAATAACTTATTAGCTTCATAAGTAATTTTTTGGATTACATTCTTAAAACTTTTATCTTTTCCATAAAAGAAAAGTTAAACATATATTTATCATAATTTGACATAACACCTTTTTCAAATGGTGTTAGTAAATCTAACCTTCTTCAAATAATATTTTCATATTATAATACATTGCACATAACATTACATTAAAGTTGCCTTTATGATTCCCCTTTCATAAATCGTAAGGTCTTAAATTATAATAAAAAACATATAAGTTTTTATTATTTTATTAAAAGCTATCATTCACTTAAATACATATTACATAGAGTAGATTTGATGTTTCTTCAATGGATCTAATTTTTCTATAATTCCTCTATGAGGGATTCTAAATTACTTCCAACTTCTCTAGGTGATGCTAAAATTTTTGCTTCTTTTACAAATGTAAAAATATTTGATGTAAATAGAACACCTAATTTTCATAAAAAATATTTACAAGTTAGTAAGTGAAAATTTGTTATGCCTTCTTCTAGTGATATTGATGTAACTAGAACAAATAATTTTGTTCTTCCTAATGACTTATATGAGTCATCGGTTTTTTTATCTTTCATCACCATATGTGTTCATTTAAATTTTAGGTTACCTACCTTGTAATCAAAGTTATGCTTCGTGGTTAAATAGTGTGATGTAAAAGCATAACATTCAAGTCATTCGTGCCAAGTATTATTCTTGTTGAGTTAAGCAATGCTTCGATGGGTAAATTGTACATAAGCATATACTGTTGATCATTAATGAGTGGGCTTTAGATTTTAATATCCAATTTAAAGAATATTCTAAAGTTTCATGTTTTGTTAAGCTATTTAATCCTCCATTGATTTTTTAGAAAGATGAGTAAGGAATTATTAATCTTCTTGGTTCAATTAAGCATATGTAATTTATTTCCACGATATGTGGTTTTCATAGTAATATTTTTGTTCAAATCAATCTTCTTAACTATAAAAGGGAATTCATATTGCAAGTATATAGGAAGGCTTATATATTATAGTCTTTGTAATTGTTCTAACTTTTATCATTGTGAAAAACATTTGTTTAATACTTCTCCTTTTTTACTCAAGAAAAAGGATATTATGAAAAAGAAAAATGTGTTAAAATCGATGATAGGAAAAAACAATCTAAAATTAAAATATGAAAAGTCAAGTTAATATCAACAATAAGAATGATCAAATGATAATAAAGAAATTAGAGAAGACATAAGTTTTTGTAAATGTTTTTATTTGTACTATAGAAAGTATTGATCAGTTTAGACAAATAATTCTCAAAGAAAATCTATCCTTATTTGATAAAAACAATGTTGACTCAAAGATCAAAATTAATATTATCAAACAGGCTAATATAGATTATCAATGTAAGTTTAATATTAAGTGCAAAAATAATTACGTAGAATAAGTTTAAACAATTTCATGTATTGTTTCAAATGTTGATATTTCATCCCTACTTTCTATTGCTATCTTAAATCATTTTTCTATTTTAAGTTCAAGTATAAATGTTGAAAGTAATGTAAATGTTAAGGTGGGGATCATCTTTTTAACTAACAATTCATTTTTCTCAATTTATTTCCATGTTTTTGGTGTTCTCTATTTAGTGTTAAGCTTTTGATGTACATTGAATATTTCTTGCTTATTATCAATATTATTGTGAGGTCTGACATCTTTCCATCTTAAGGCCAAAAAAAATGGTGCACATAAAAACACATCTTGGAAAGGTTGGTGGATGAGCGAAAGCCTAACCTCTTTCAAGTGGCTGTGTCCAAGCTTAAAACCCAGATTTTATGACACTAGATGTAATACACTAATGTAGAAGATGACAATCTCTTAGTGTTCTTCCAATCAAGTATCAGAGTGCTATCATCAAGCTTTGCTTAAGTTTGAATCATCTTAGAATTGAAAGTAGAAGATGGATTCAACTCCTTTAAGTAGAGCACACCTATAGGTTGTGTAAGTCAAAAAGCCCTTAAGATGAGTTGTATGTATTTCTTTTCTATGTTGTGACTACTCATTTGAGACAACTGTATAATATTGTAGCGGAAAACTTATATGACTTTTTCTTGTTGGATGCATTGGTGCTTGGCCAATTTATGAAATATGTTTTATTTTTTATGAAAATATAATATCTATTCAAGAGATCTTATGTCACAAAATGAATGGACTTTTATAATCATGCTAGGTATTCCTCAACCCCACCCTTGCCTGCCAATGGGCCACGACTACTTAAATAAAATAAAAACCGATTTCAATCTCATTGAGTCAGGTAATAATGCTATGCATTTCCAATAACAAGTAACAGGCGAGAGACTGAAATATACCCAGCGTTTTCCAGACAGCTGAAGCGAAGCCTTAACAGGTGCTTCAACGTATCAACCAGGGACATCCGCACTGTAATGCATCTACAAAATCAAGCAGTTGAGGCTAAATAATTCGGTGGGAAAAACAGCAGCAGCACAATTAAGATATGCCGAAGCGCACCACTCACACTTATTCCAGCGAAGACGCTGCTCCAGAGGGCCCTGATTCCGATCTTTACGTTTACTACTGCAAGCACTGTGGCTCTCATGTTCTTATCACGGGTAGCAGCTTCATACTTTTTTCTGAATATGGATTTACACTATATTTTCTGGGTCTTTTTTTTGTGGGGTTTCCATTTTTTTAAAAATGGGCAGCTATGTTTTGTTTAAGAAGTTACGGTACTTGATTTCATTTAATGCACGCCTGCAACGTATTGCACTAATAAAGGTGTGATTTAAGTATTGAATGATTGTATACATGGTCTCGTTTTGCAATCAGATGAGATCTAATTGGAATACAGATTGAACACTGTAATCTTTAAAGTGGAATTACGGATTATTTAGGGGGTATTGGAACTTGACCTTACTCTTTTTTTCCACTGCATGTTCTTCCGTAGAACTGAAGGTGCCTCAAGTGTATCTCTAACGGATAATTTAGTATTAGGAGGATTGAGGGGAATGTAAGCATGGGTTCTTTACTTTCCTGAAAGGTTATATAGAAGAAGGCCTTTTTTAGAACTAGAATTGCTTATGGGATTTTTTAGTGCACCAGATAGGCCTGAAGTTTGATAAGCATGAAGCTTCCATAAGCGCACACAGAAGCTAGGAAATTTACAGGTGTTCTACATGGCTTGATTGATGAAAGGAATGAAAATTTATCACAACTGAAGGTTCAACTTAGTATTTTTACATAAGGATCATGTTCATATATGTGACAACTATAAGGGAATTAAACTTCTAATTGATATCATGAAACTATAGGATATACATGGGGTTGCCAAGCTAGTATCAATATGAAAAAGAAAAAGGACTTGAACCCTGTAGTTTCATACATTAAGATTATTATCAAATAAGATGTGGAGTATGCTGAGAAATGATTATATGCTCGTTGTGTGACCAGTGGGAAAGAACAGGATGCGGCTTCTAATGAACTTGTATTAATCGCTGGCATTTTTGCAAGGCAGTAATATAGATATTCCTTCCCAGCCATTTTCTGACATCTGTATACTCATTTTGTCAAAAAAAAATTATAGTCTTCCTCCAACCTACTTGCCATAGGTGTAACTTTCTCTTGATATTTTTCAAGTTTCTTTCTTCGATATGATTCTTATTTTGGAACTAATTTATCATTATTTGATGTCTTATGCCAGTGCCTAAACGTGGATTTGGGTTTCTCTGAAAACTGTGTGACATATTGTTTTTAACCAATGACATCCTGCATATTAGAGAGGTTTTATTAATACATGGATGCAAGATTTTAATGTTAATAATCACGTAATACGATTTGAGCTTTTATCACTGATGTCCCTTACCATTTTCCTGTTTCTGGAAGCCATGGTTTCCATTTACAGATACGTTTCCTTTTTTTAAAAAAATAAAAAAATTCAGTTATTGCTATTGCAATGCTTCCCATAATCCCAGTGTCTTGAAATAGATCATTTGATTACCTTGATTATCCTTGAATATGATTCATTTTGCTGTAGTATTTGCATGTGTATGTTCTCAAGCTGATTCATAAATCATTATATATGAGAATATTAATCATAGAAGCATGGTTAGCATTTAATAGCATATTTTTTAATTCCTCTGGCATTATTCCTGATTCCATCATCATCATCCTAGCGTTATCCTAACAAAATGGTGTTGGCTACATGACCTAGAAGCTTATTTATTTGCAATTATGTCATATCATCTTCAATAATGTTTTCCCATATCTTTTTTGGTTTTGCTTTCAGCATTGTTTTTCTATATCTTGTTTGGTCTTCCCTTTGGAGGCTTTCTTGGAATTGTGACATGTAAACCTTTTTTGTTGTGCTCATTATTCGTTTTTGGCATGACCAAACTATCTAAGATGCCATTCCTGTATTTATTTGAAATAGAAGTTGTTTCAAGCCTTCCTCTAATATCTGGATTGTGCAATTTATTTCTTCTTGTAACATTAAACATCCATGAAAAATTTCACATTTTTGTACATTTATTTGTTGTTCATGCCTCGTTTTTATAGCCCAACATACAACACCATATAAAATAGTAGACCTGATTATTATTCTGTAAAATTTTTCATTTTAGTCTTATTCAGATTCTTTTATTGCATAAAACACCACTAAGTTGTCTCCATTTTGACCATCCTCCTTCAATCCTATTTCATACACATGCCACTTAGGAGCATGGTAAAAATATATGTTCAGGAGCTATGGCATCAGGTGTACAGCCAACCATAGTAGATCTTGTCAAATCCTTTTCCTACCTTAATGATCAGCTCATCATAGGTGAGATAAAGGTACCAAGATAAATATGATGCTCTATTGCCAAACTTTTTGTTTGGCCATACATTGATTATCACTTTTTATTGAATAGTGTATTTGTTGAGCCAATCATTAATTATTGTTAAGGAAAAAAGGCTGGAATTTTGTTAACTTACTTGAACAGTGAGTTATATGTCCATTAAACTAAATTTAAATGCTGACATTGTAACTATTTGAAACTGAATCTGAAATTTTATTGAACCTGTACAGATGTAGAGGATCTGTTAGACAAATTAGCTGGTGCAAAACACATCAGTATCCATAAATCTTGAGTACAATAGATGTATCCAATAGTCATGTAACTTGAACATTGCTTCCATATAATTCCCTAGAATCAACAATGTTAGCTTGAATAACTTATAAAAATTGACTAGAGATTTGCCATTTTCTTCTAAAGAAATATATTCCGCAAAATTCTAATAATGCATATTGTTCATTTTCTATTACTTGTGGTAAACACAATCAGCATATTCTGTCTTCATTCTGTATTCCATCTTTCAATTTCAACTCGGAAGTAGTGTGATCTCCTTCTTACTTTGCTCATTAGTATTCTTATGGATATTGGAATAGCTGCATGTAGAAATTCTATTTTATCATGCTTGCTACCTCTAATGTTTTGCTAGTAATAGAAGCATTTTTTGTATTTATGCCTCAATTTGCTATCTCTATAAAAGTTTTTATTTAACAAGTTTCCAAGCTTATTTTGAATTTATTATCACATCAATATTTTCAATACCCTATTTTTGTAGCCACAAATTTCCTTCATGGCATCATCCTTGTTGGTGAGATTTTCAGATGATATCTCCTTAGATCTTATTGCTATTTTGTTATTCAAATAGAATGTCAAGAACTGGTACATTGCTTCAGCTTCTGAGGACAACAAATTAGCTTTTAATACAAGTATTGCATATGAGACTTGTTTTCACCTTGAATTTATCCCACAAGAACTGTTTCTGAAGTTTTGGATAAGCTACAAGAATGACGGCTGAGATGGTTTGAACATGTGCAAAGAAGATTACACAACGAGCCTATAAGCAAAGGTTGCTATATCACTGTTCCAGGAAAGCCACCGAAAGGAAAACCAAAAAAGACATGGGAAAAAACAATTGAAGATCATTTAAAGAAACTACAAATAAACAAAGATTTAGCTCTTCATAGAGGTGAATGGCGAAAAAGAACTCATGTAGCTGGACCCATTTTGTTGGGACAAGGCTATGATGATGATGATGATTCTTGATCAAGACCTGGACCCTACACTACACATCCATAAAGCTCTGTAGATTGTACTATTTGAAGCATAACAATCCATGTTACTCTTGAATGTTTGAAGTTACATTTTACCTTATTTTCATTTACTGCTGCTGCATCCTGTTTCAATAAGCCTTTGTTTTATATACTACAATTAATATTTAAATTTCATGACTTAAATGTTATTTTTTTAAAAAATTGTTGCTTGTGGATCCTAAAATGTTTTATTCATGATTTCTATGTTCTTCAGATACCCAACTGCAAAAAATGCCAAGAAGAAAGACAGATAAAGCACATGTCTTAGATAAGACGAAACACGTTGCTAGGTTACACATTGTTGAGACTGGGAAGTGCCTTCTGAAACGGTAGGAATTCTTGATTACTGAGCCTGCAGTTGTGTTCTTTAGATTGATTGAAATTGTCCAATTTTTTTTGATTTTGGAGAAATCCTAGCCATGCCGTCTGCTTATGATAGATATGACATTAAGAAATTATGAATTGGTTATGTGAAGGGCAAACAACTGTTATTAAATACTTTATTTTTTTCATATGTACATTTTATAAACTGGTGTATCTGGATGCGTAATAGGATTATATATTGCATTATGTATTTTTCTAGCTTTTAAACAACTGTGGATGACTATCATGAAGTAGAAATGTTACTATATGATTTTTCTCAAAAAAATTATTAACTCATTTTTAGTGGTGAAGGAAAGCTAGAAAAGCAATTTCGTATGGCATGTGCTGGTTGTGGGTTGTTTGTATGCTATCGTTCTGAGGAAGAAATGGAAGCCGCTTCCTACATTTATGTTGTAGATGGTGCACTCAGCTCAGTTGCAGCAGAAACAAATCCTCAGGTTCAGCCTCTAATCATGAGAAGATTTTTTTCTATTGATAGCCAAATTTGCATATAATTACATATTTTTGTCAGTTTTGTAACTAAAATTTTGGATATCTAGAATGCAATGCATTTAGACATTTAAAGTACTAAAATAAATTCTTGTGGGATATTTAACTCAGGCCTCTATTTTACCTGCAAACGGTATGTTCTTTGTGAGACATGGGGAAAATGTCATTTAATTTAAGTTTTTGCATGATTACAGAGACAGTTCGAACATAACTTATTTCTGTAATTAAGAAACAATGCAAATAGAAAGAAAAATTCTTGATGCTCAAATTGAGTCAGACAGTACGATCCTCCTATCACAATGTAAGATGTTATAAAATATTTATTTTGGTGATCAAACTTATTTTCTGAGGGCCTGGATGGTAAAAAATAGATCGACTGGTGTTTTCCTTTTTGTATTACTGTGAATAATTTGTTTTAGATGATAGTTATTCTTCTTTCGTGCTTGCCATTAAGGTAATTTATAATAGGTTAAGCATGCATGGCACTCAGCCTTCTATTGTACCTGTGATAGGGGTGCTCTAATAACAGAAAGAAATTTTCAAAACAAGCTTTTCTTTTTGGTTTCAATTTGATTTGAGTAAACATATTTTACGAAACTACTTGCTTAGCAAATTATTTCAAAAAAAGTTTAAAAGACTGGAAAGAAGAAAACTCCTACGTCTATAAAGTGAGAAGATGGTTTTGTTAAAGTTTGACAGGGTCCATGATGTTAAATAAGCCAAAGTAGTCTAATCAATTAGGTAGTCTCAACAAGCGATAGCATCTTCCTATAGTTAACAAAATAACAAACCGTGAACACTGTCAATCATGCTTATAAGGAGAAATAATGGATAGAAAGTGAATAATTAGAATAGAAATCCAACACTTTGTTTTATCCTTCTGCCAAAATATATGATGTGTCTTGAAACATTATAGCTGCGATTTTAGAACTTGAAATGAATAACAACCATCAATTCTTGTCTGTGTTCTTTATTCACAGTTTATGGTTACAGAGCATGATTTCCAATGTGTACTTACATGATAGATTTTGAGAATGTAGCAGCATTTCTGGATCAATAATTATGTTTATTAGCCATCGTAAAACTGTACTTAATCAACTCATACTAACTGTTCCCAATTATGTATCTGTTAACAAACAATTGCTTGATATTGGCAAGGCAGGTTTTGTATGTGGAAGGTATATTCTTGACCACGTTATCATAATCTAGGAGCTCATTCGCACTGCAAGATTGCAGTATGAGCCCAGTTTGGCCTTTAAGCCTGATATTAGCAAGACATCTCCTAAAATTGCTTGGCCTTATAGGGATGCTATTTTACATGCTCTTGGCTTCCCTACTCACTGGATTCATAAACTAAGGCAATGCTAGAAAGTTTCTAAAGTTTCTTTGTTGATTAATTGTCAACGGGTCGGCAGGGTGATCTAATTTTTCCATTGCTATTTATCTTGGCAGTGGAGTGTTTGTGGGCTTTTTAAAAGATTATGCAACAATTTGGACACATTAAGGCAGTTACGCGTATTCATGGTTGCGCTGATTTTACTTACCTTCAATTTGTTGATGATACTTTCTTGTTTTCATGGCTCTATAGAGGTTCTCCATAATGCAGTTCAGTGTCTATGAAGTTTTATAGCTACTTTTGGGCTCCAAATTAAATTTTCCAAAAGCAAAGTGTAGTGGTATACCTCTTTTTCAATTCAATGTTAGGAGGCTATGCTTCCTATTAAATACCTTGGTATACCTCTGTTTCTGGGCTGAATGAAGATTAGTATATGGGATGAGATTATTGGTAAAATTCAAAAAAGATTAGCAGGGTGGAAGGACAAATTATTGTTCCAAGCAGGTTGGTTGCAACTCGTTTGCTTTGTCCATCATGAGTTCCTTTATATATGTCTTCTTGGCATAGGTCACCTGAAATTGTAATTCAGCAGTTGGAGAGGTTAGAAAGATCTTTTCTTTGGTTGCATGTGAAGCAAAAGACCCTAAATTGCTTACAATGGGATGTTATTTACTAGCAAATCCAATCTAAGCTGGCGGATGGGAGATAAGGTGTTTAGGCCATATCAATATTGCATTACTAGGCAAATTAATTTGACAACTTTACACTAGTTATAAAGCATGGACACAGGTTATGAGGGCCAAGTATCTGTATGGTGGATTTTTATTTCACAATGCTTCTTTAATCTTGTGAGCCAGTCCAATTTGGAGAGGCTTTGAAACACTCAAAAACTGGTTTCAAACTCACATCTGCATCATTGGAGATCAGGTTCAATGGGAAGGTTCATCATTATATTCACTTTAAAAAGGCTATAGTAGTCTCCACATGGTTGTACCAGATCAGAAAAAGAGCGCAAAATATTAGCGTCAACTAAATTAAGTTAATAGAATTGAACTCATTGGACATCAGGTTCAATGGGAAGGTTCATGAATGGACGCATGCAAGAGATAACTGTTAGGAAAGTGTGTATTACTATGGCAGTAGCAGAATTTTGCCTGCGTTAACAATTCATGTTTTATAATATGAAATCAATCAATCTCATAAACCAACACTGTGCCTACTTGAGTCAAATTTTTAACTTTCCAAGTCGTGTGACCCTTATGATCCTTGACAAAATATGGCAATCTATGGTTTCTGCCAAACCAGCTCATAGTTGCTGAAACAAGGAGATTGAAAATTCACCATTTACGGTGTTCTAAGCCTTGTGAAATGCGTGTTTCTTTGTAAACATATAGTTCAAGTATGTTCTTGTTTACTGTTGGCACCTTAGTGTCAAGGTGGCATAGCAGAAGCCTTCGGACTAAGGTTTGGAATGATAGAGGTCTCAAGTGATTTGACCTTTGGATGAAGTATATATGGTCTCAAACTCGATGCTATTGTTGGATGTTACTGGAGGTGATGCCTAGCGATAAGGATGTTTCTCGTTTGTTAAAAATGGGTTGCTGCAAGTTACTTGGGCGATAGTCTTGGGATTTTTTTTTCTGATAAACAGCTACAAGTCAGTGAACATGACAAGCTGGGTGATAGCCTCAGGATTTTTCTGATGAAAACTATTGTTAGAGATAGCTGGTTCAAAGGCGTATGGCAGTAAGCCGTGCTCCTGGAATTCTTGCTTTCTCTACTTCTAGCCACTATTGCGGCAAATTGCCTTGGCAAACAACGTGCTGTCCTCCTTGTTGGGGATTGCTGGAATAGATGCCCAACAGTGGATGCAGACCTACGCTAAACAAAAACAAATTCCAAGTCCAATCCAAGGGCAAATTGATTTAAGTTGACTTCAAATTGAGAATCTAAGGTGGTAAGACATCCAAGAGCATGAGTAGGCTTGATTTTTCCATGCAACATAATTTGAGTGAGAATACATTAAGATTTGATGGGTTCATGCCCAACATCATTAACAAACAGTTGAGATGAGATTGAGATCACTTCTTCAACCCTTATAGGGATTAGATCTAGATGCAGAGTGTTATAATCAGATCTGAAAACAATTAGATCTGAAAACACACTACAAATGCTCTAGAGAAATTATTAGAACCCTACAGATCTGAATAAAGCATTAGAGGCAAAATATTGCGCTGTAGCAGGTCAAGAAACACTATAAATCACTCTGAAAACGTTCTAAACTCTAGCAAACATTTGCTGTGATAACAAAATGAAAGTAGAATGAAAACAGTAAAAATAGCACAAGAACAGAGAGAGTTATGTGGTTCGGGCCCTTTTTACCTTACTTCCACAACAATGCTCATCTGCCTTCTATTCTTCTCAAATCTTCAGGACACAAGTCGTCCTTGTAACTTTTCCAAACACCCAATCTGTTATTCCAACAGATCTCAAATCAACACCAACAAGACTCAGGTCTCCAAGGTAAAACCTTGATACAATGCTTTCACTTCAAAGCACACCCTAAAGGCTACCCCAAGCCTTCTATGTATGAAGAAACATGAAGACCAAACCCCAATCCTAATACATGTGGGATAAAACACATCCCCACATCAAATGCAACATAAAAGGAAATACAACAATTAATGTATTTGTCTTCATTTTTCCAACAAAAACAAATTCCAAGTCTGATCCAAGGGCAAATTGATTTCAGTTGACTTCAAATTGAGAATCTAAGGTGGTAAGACATCCAAGAGCATGAGTAGGCTTGATTTTTCCATGCAACATAATTTGAGTGAGAATACATTAAGATTTGATGGGTTCATGCCCAACATCATTAACAAACAATTGAGATGAGATTGAGATCACTTCTTCAACCCTTATAGGGATTAGATCTAGATGCAGAGTGCCTAGAACTCACTGCATTTACAAGACATCAAATATTGAAGTTATAGAAACTTTCAACATGAAATGAGATTCCAAAGGATGTGAGAAGGGGAGATTTAGACCCCAAGATGGATCATCCAAACCTCCACAAATTGGATGAAAGATGATGTTTAAGCATTGAATTTAATGAAAAAATCATAGATCCTCTTCAAGTAGACGTTCTAGGCAAAGAAATGAGTCAAATCCTTGCTAGAAGTAGAGATCAGGATCTCCAGAAGACCTTCAAACATATCCAACATATTGAACATGATCATCAAACATGAGTGTTGTAAATCATAATAATAAAACTAGATTTTAACATCAAATTGCTTGAGATATATGTTTGAAATAAGGATCAAAACATGAGAAACATTTGTGAGATTGTAAGAACTCATGTAAAATTAGAGAAACTTGTGAAACTATGTGAGATTATAGGAAAACATGTAAGCATTTAATTTGTGAGTATAGTGAGAAATGTAGATGAAAGAACTTTGAGGATATTCACTGCATTGTGATAATATATTTCTACAAGAATGCAAGAACAAAGAAAAGGAAAATTACATAAAGAACTTAGAGAACCACCACCACATTCCTCTTTTTCAGTTCACCTTCAAAATGAAAAGAAAATCTTTCATCAAATTTACAATGGAGAGAACTCCTTTTTATAGCTTTTGTGCTCTAGAGTTGCCTCAATTGGCATGAGACTTACATGAGAGAACATTGGCCCCTTCATTACAAAAAAGGAAATGTGCTTACAATGCAGAAAGGTAACATAAACTTGTAACATGAACTTTTAAAAAACTGACCACCTAGTGGACTCGACGTGAGTTCAAAATTTAAATTACATGACACAACATGACACTAACTTTGAAAAATGAAAAAAGACATAATATGGAGAGCATAATTGATGGTCCACATGGGACACATCTCTTTCTATATGCAACACTTAGTTATGGATAAGGACTTAATGATTTTGAAGGGAAAACACGTGATTGGAATAGCACATCCAACCTTCACAAGAAGTGTGCAATGCAAAATGCACTATTTCAGAGTATGGTTGCAAACAAGGAAAACATAAAAGCATTTACGCTTAAATGCTACCTTCTCATAGTGTTTTGGTATGATCTACAACAGTTATCCTGCTAAAACCAAATCAAAGACATGATATCGTATTCTAAGATTTGATGCAACATACCGTCTGATTTCTTCCTCTCTGATAGCTTGATCTTATTAGATTGTATAAGGACCTTAACATTGTCATAGTAGATTGCCAAAATTTTAGATTATGTAACTATGATTTTTGGCAGTCTAGAAAACTCTGAAACGTCATTAATTAGTGGCAACTCTTGTTTCTGCATGGCACAGCGCCTCTTCTTACTGCTTTCACCGCAAACAATATTTTGAGGTTGCACCTCTTTTATAAGTCTACAGACCTAAACAGTTATGGCATATCCGTAAATTAGTTTAATTGTAACACCAATTAATCAAGAAAATGAGGGTGGTTTATCAAACCAAACCTCAACAAGCAACTGTTTCCAATAATTGATGCAGCTCTTCCTCGTTTAGCTCAGCAACGCCAATAAAAATTGCACACTCCAAATGGATTTTGCACAATGCCAAATAATTCATGTAATTTTGCAGGGGTTGCTCTTGCAGCTTTGGAAATGTGCGAAACTAAAGGGTGAATTCTTGATTTAACATGTCAAAAAGTATTCATTTTCGAGTTTTTAGTGCACACACGGGCGTTAATTCCGTTGACTAAATCAAACTGTGAACAATTTCACAATTATCACTGACAGATTTCAACCTCCTTTTTGATGCCATGTCAAAGTCTGATAGGTTCTATAACAATAAATAAGCAAGTCTAATCAAGTAGGTATCGGTTGAGGCAAAGGCCACAAAGGATTTCCAACAGGCTGCTGCGTTCGTAGATACTGAACAGCACCAGATGGTGCTTGATGCTATTCATGCCCAGGAGCAGGTGAGGTATCCTTGTGTACGCTTGTCTAGATGGCTATAGGAATGGGTCATGGGTGGGATGGATGATGGAGTTCAGTGGGGATTATGGAGTTGTTGCTTGCCCCATGGTGCTTGTTGTTGGGGTTCCAGATGTGGGGTGACTATACTATTTTTGTCTTTCATGCAAAAATCCTGCTAGTGCTTGTAGGCTGGTACAGGTTTGGTGGCATGGGGGAGTGGATTGTGTTGCGGGAGTTTTGGGAAATGGGAGGGAGGGGGAGTGGGGGTCATCTTCTTATGGTCAATGAAATAACCAGTTGTTATCAATGTCAATTACGAATATAAAGATAATTAATGAATAGAAAGTGAATAATTAGGATAGAAACGCGACGCTTTGTTGTATCCTTCTGCAAAGGTATAGAATGTCTCAAAACATTATAATTATCATTCAAAACTTAGAATGGACCACAGTTGTGAATTGTTGTCTGTACTCTTTGTTCATGTGGTTGCAGAACACAATTTCCAATGTTTATCTGTTCATGTGGTTGCCGAACACAATTTCCAATGTTTATTGACATGATCATAAATTTTGAAAGTGAAGCACTATCTACATAGTCCTTGAAAGTGTCACATCTCTCCATCAATAGCTGTACCGCTTGGTCATCTTAAAACCGTAGTTAATCAACTCATACTAACCGTTTCTGTATCTATTAACATACAAACTATTTAACATGGCAAGATTGATAATAAATCACCAAATTCCTTAACAGGTTCCCTATCACAATAGCAAAGTATGTGATTAGTAACATTCCCAAGGACATCAATTGAGACGGGGAGGGACAGGATAGCATGGCAGTGAAGATTCAGCGACCAGCATAATTTGTTATATTTGTTTTGTTACAAATTCCGCTTGATCATAAGAACTTTTTAGAGCTTTAAAATTGCTTAATTTGATGCCAAACATGAACACCCCTATAAATAAGCAGGCCATGACCTGAAGTTTTTAACTAGTTATCAACGTTGGAAGGTTGACTGAAGTGACGAAATGAACTAAAGATAAATTGAACATCAAGGGTGATACAACAAATCGTAGATAAACTTGACTGATTTATTCACGCAAATCAAATAATGTAAGGTTAAAGGAAGTTCCAAATTGGTTGTTAAGTGACCTGTATGTTATAACACATGACTCAACGAATGAGATAAATACCATTGAACAAGAAGGCTTAAAAGGAGAAAATGCGATGATCTAGTGATATGTTCTCTATTCTAAGACGTTAGGTTTAATATTATCTTTGGAACAAACTAAACATTTTTTTCAGATTGGTTTCATATGTAATGGATCTTTGATCATGTTCCTTACAAATTGCTGGTTGTACTTCACATCTTAATTTTATCAGTTAATAAAATCACCTTTTAATCTATCAAAAAAATGATTGATTAATTTTGTACATTTCAATAAAGCTTTTAGGCAAACACTTTTAATTAATTAAGATGAAGACCTTAGTATAGCATGCCCAGTATTTTCAGCTGAACATAATTTTTTCCCATTTAAACTTCTCATTTTTAAAATTCTATTCATGAAGCAGTAAATATAAATGCTAATTCTTGATTTTGTTGACATTGCCAATTATCTGAAGGATGCTCCAGTTCCACCTTGTATTTCACAGCTAGAAGGTGGACTTGTTCAAGTTGCGATAGAAGTTGAGGATCGTGCACAACGTTCTGCAATTACAAGTAACACTGATTCTTTGTAGTTAATTCTTTGCTTTTATTGTAAGCAATCTTTTTTCTACGCGAACTTTTTAAATTGTCAACATTAGTGAATTTTTGAGATAGCTGTTTCATATAGTTTGGACTACTAGAAATCGACTGATCATTTTTATTAGTAATTTTATGTCCACTTCTATGTAGGCTGGAGTATTTTTTGAACACTTACTATAGAAGAACATAGGATTATGGAAAGGCTGACTAGTTACTGAGATCAATTTTAATATATTAGTAGACAAATACACTGCCTGTTTGTTCTAAGGTGTCTATACACGTTGAGTATTAATGTTCTAAGGTGTCTATACACGTTGAGTATTAACCTGCTGTGACTATGGGAACCCATGCATAACTCACTAGGCGGTAGAGGGAGATCTAGTACCTTGCGAGAGATTTTTACTTTGATGTATAAGGGCTTTCATTTGAAGGGTTAAAGTGCACTAGAGTTACTGCTGGTGGTCAGGTCAGACCTAAAGTAGTTTAGCTATATATTTATAATCTATATCATATCTATAATTTGTACAAGAGAATCTTTTCTCTTCACAAAAAATTGAATGGATTGGTTTTGAAAAAACATTTATATAATATAGGATGAAAAATTTAGAAAATATAATTTAGCATTACTGAAACTAAATTTTTACTCAGCATTGCCTATTAGAATCAAACCTGTGATATAAGTTATGGACAAAATATAATTTAGCATTACAAGAGTGGGCCTTTTCAAATGATTGATAGTTGGGGTTTGGGCAAAAAATGATGAATTTTCTGGAGGGGAAGCCATGTTACAGGAAAACTGGAAAACACAGGATATGTTTATGTTTATTTTGGTTTGATAAGCTGTAACACATCTTGCAAGACTCTGGTGATGCACTTCAGAATGCTAAAGCATTACGTTCATCAACTCACGTATAGTTGGAACATCATTTTAGAAGTTGAATGTAAATTTCTCCACTTCTTACAAATGCATATCCTAAATAGAAAGGTTAGTGCCCTGTTACTACGATGAAAACTTTTTGGACAGGGGTAAATGCCGATGATGTCCGTGTAACAGTAGCAGCGCCTGCAGCTCGTGGGGAGGCTAATAATGAGCTTTTAGAATACATGGGGAAGGTATTGTCATCTGTTTGAAGCTCTTATGAATGATCTATCAACTATTTTTGGTTTAAGAAGATTTAATACCCTAATTTTTTCTTATCATTTTAGGTATTAGGGTTGAGATTAACACAAATGACTTTACAGCGAGGATGGAATAACAAATCAAAGTTACTAGTGGTCAGTTTAACATATTTTTCATGCAATACGAAAACCTCTTTTTGTTTCCCCTGACAACATTTGAATTATGGTTTACTGTTTTGACACCTTTTAACTTCAGGTGGAAGATCTAACTGCAAGGGAAGTCTATGAGAAACTTTTGCTTGCAGTGCAGCCATAAATTCTTCAGCTAAAGTGGGACTTATTATATATGCTTGTTTGTATTCATATGAATGTTGGGAACTTTGGGGATTCCACCTCTTGCTGTTCACATGATTTTTTTTGGGTGATGTGCAATTCTAATTGTGTTGTTGATTCATTTCTTCACGTACCAAAATGGACAAATATTATCGTTTATATTTGGCATTACTGTTGTCTTCAAGTTGCCACCGTAGAAGCTCCAAGTCCACGAAGATCCGATTCTTCTCATGGCGAAACAGTATATTTTCCTTATTAATCCAAAAATTTGACAATATAAACATTGACAAATTGCCTTACTCAAAACAGGTCCAATTTCCATAGGAAAAAGGCATTGATGATTAACAAATGAAACCCTAGAATTCAAAAATCGTTGGAAGTTTCTTTTTTCCAAATGAATGAATTTATTATTTAAAATTGGAATGAATTTATTATTAAAAAAAAACCATCATAATTGTGCATGTTAAGAACCTATGGTTTTAACTTTTTATGAACTCTACAAGGTGTAGTTCTTCATCACTATCATTGCTTTAGCCTTGTCTTTGCACTGCAAAATGGGATTGGCTACATGAGTTCTCTTTCAAAGATTTACCTATATGAAGAGTTAGATCTTTATCTATTTGTAATTTCATTATATCATTTTCAATTGTTTTTTTTTTTTTTTGTAAAATGTTTTCTTGGTTTAACTTTTGGTTGCTTTCTTGGAATTGTGATGCCACGACCTTTTTTGAGAGGTTCATTATCTCATCTTATTTAAGCATGACCAAACCATCTAAAACACCATTTTATAGCTTATGTGAAATAATAGCTACCTCAAGCCTTTGTCTAATAGTAATATTGTGCAATTCATCTTTTATTTTATCTATTTTTTTGCACAACATTCATCTATTTAAGCATTTGCATTTTTACCACATTGATTTGTTGTTTATGCATTTTTTTACCCAACATTTAATACCATATAAAATAGTGGATTTGATTACTATATTGTAAAATTTTCCCCTTAGTTTTATTGCGTAAAACACAACTAGCCTCTTTTCTATTTTGATCATCGTGCCTCAATTTTATTTGTGATAGCCTAGTGAATTTCACCATTTGATTTGTGGTAGCCAAGTAGGGCATCTCCCTACTTGCACCACATCCCCCAACCACACACCCCTCTCTTTCCCAATAGAAACATTACTTTTTTGTAATCCATGCAACCCTATTTCGACCTTTGAAAGATGATAGACAACAAATGAAACACTTTTTATATGCTACTTTTTTGTAAGGCATCCCTTGCACCTAGGATTGGAATTTGATGTCTTTTTTAGGTGTCTTTTCATGATTTTGGTGCAAAATACACTAATTTTTGAATGTAAAGCATTGTAAAAATGCTAAAAGATTTTTAAGAGGTATCAATATAAAGCTTTGAAATTTCAAAAGGGGTCACCTAACTTTAAACTAAGTAAGTTTAAATAAGAAAATAAATGGATCTTTAAATATTTTTTATTATTTATCTTTTTATTATAAGATAGATTAATAACAATATATTTAATATTAATATTAATTTATAAAAAGTTTTAAAGTATATTATATATTTATATATATAAATACACTAATAAACTTGTTTTTTATTTTAAATGTTAATAATAAATAATTTTAAATTGTTTAAATATGGATGACATTTTTTTATGATAAGTAAATGCAATTTGATTTCATTTTTAAGTTTGGGAGCATCCAATTGCTTAAGAATATCTTTTGAAACTATAATATGATTGTAATTTTAATAATTTGTAAACTTGTACCATGTCTCTGAAATTTGTTTAAGAATTGAAAAACCAAAAATAGAAATGGTCTAGGAAAAAATAAGATAGTAAAGAAATTTATTAAAAGATGAATTGTTATCATTCTTAAATATTTTTTGCATAAGTCTATTTCTGAAAAGTTTTTTTTAAACATCATCTTCATTAATGAACTTTGCAATCCACTTTTTAATAAGAGAAATACCTTAGTTATAATAATTAATGAGGCCAAGTCTTTCAATTTTCTTTCGACTAGTGCAATTATTGCAAGTAACTTTAGAAAAACTTTTTCTATATTACGTAGCAAACCAAAGAAAATAATGGATAACATAATCAATTCTCTCATAAGAAGTTTTAGAAGGAGCCCAAGAATTGAAGTAATAAACATTAGGTGATTGAAACATTTACTTAATAACTAAAACTTTGCTAACAAAAATGAGCTTTAAAAAAAAAATTTATAAACCATGTAATTTCACAAAATAGTAAGATTAGTCTCAAAAGATAAAGGTATTCCTAAAATTTTGAAGAAAGAATGCTTTTTCAAGATTTTCTAAGGCTTAAGAATAACCCACTTATTAATATTAGTATTACAATAAACCATACATGAAGTAATTCTCCACTCTAAATAAAAGAGTATTGATACATTGTAGAGTAATCTTGATCATAAAATAAGAATAAACAAAGTGCATGTTAAGCAAATGTGTACCTTGATTATTAATTGAAATTCCTTTAATAATATCCCTTTGTAGATCAATGAAAATAATAATGAAATGATAGGAAGCTAGAGGACAGTCTAGATGAACTATTGAAAAAAAGAAAGAAAGAAGGAACTTAATCCAAAATTAGTAGCAACTTAAACATTAGTATTAGAGAGTAGGGTATAGACAAAACACATAAAATAATCACCAAATCCTAGTTTTTAGAGATAAAAAATAATGAAATTTCGTTCAATGTTATCATAAGCTTTGGCATAATGTAACTTTATAAAAGTAATGTCTTTATTAGTATCAAAGCCCTATTGCATTCTCTTCCAAGCTGCAATAACAAAATTAGTCTGCTTAGCTTATGATATCTTTAATAACCTTTTAAATTTGGCAAGCATGCATTTAACTAAAATTTTATAGGTATTGTTAAAAAGAGTAATAGACCTTCAATTACCAATATATTAAAGTTTTCCATCCTTAGGAAAAAGATGAATCACATCTTTTTAAATATTTTTATTAAGAGAAACTTTTTTAATGGCTTATTAAAAGACATAAAAGAGATAATCTTCAACAATGTCTCAATGCTTCTTAAGAAATTCAATTGGAAAACCATCAAAACTTAGATCTTTACCATTTGCTAAACTAAAGGTCGCTACTTTGATTTCTTTTGCTATAATTTTTGCTTTAAGAAGACTTTGATGCACTTTTGTTATAAGATGAGAAATATGCATACTAGGGGCCTAGAAGGATTTCTTGCTAAAACCTTTAGAAGAAAACAGAGAAGAGATATGATTTGCTAAAAAACTATTAATAGTTTCAAGATCTTTAATAATAGAATCATTTATATAAAGTGATTCCAGTTTAAGTACTTAATCCTTTCCTATTAGAAAATTTAAAAAATTCTTTGCAGGATTGATTTTTAATATTTAGCCAACCTATGTGACTTTTAGTGAGAGCACTTTTAGCTTCAAAAGCACCCCAACTTTATTTAGCCTAATGAACTTTACCTAAGGTCTTTTGAGTTTTAATCAAAGGGATTCTAGCATAAAAGAATTTGTCTTTACTTTATAGATTCTCTAAGATCTTCTTCAACTCGATACTTACTTTTAGTAAATTAGTTAGAGTTGCAAAATCTGTTAAGTTGATAATGAAATCTATCATTTCCTTGTTAATAATTATACCAAAGTATAATGCTTCTTATTTGAATGAGATGGGAATAAAGAACTAATATCAGAAGAAAATATTTTTGTTTGAAATTACACTTTTTTTTTAGAAGATATATTAGGAGGAAGACCACCAAGTTTATCTAAATGACTTTTAACCATAATAAAATCACTTTCATTAATCCACAAAGATAGAAGATATTTCCAAACTTGGTCCATCTTTTGAATTATTAAAAACATAAATAATATAGAATCCAAAGTTATCTTGTTCACTGTATTAATTAATCCAAATAACTCTTTTAAGGTTGTCAAAACTAGAATTCAAACCTTTTTTAGTCCAATTTTTATCAATAAGAATAGCAATACCTCTTTTATTAACTTCATAATCATTAGAAAAAAATGTTTTTTTAAAATGCATTTAGGACTAAAACTAATATCATGCACTAAAATCTTAATTTCTTGTAGAAAAAGAAAATTTGGAGATAAATGCTAGTTTGAAAGATACTCCCCAACAATCTTTGCTTGGGACCTATTAAAAAGGCCTCAAACATTCCATGATAAAATTAACATTGAGATGTGGTGGAGGAACCCTCCATCCTTGATTTTTCAAGCTCAACATTTTTCTCATAATCCATGTCACTAATAAATGAAAAAGTATTATTTGATAAAAAAACATTTGGAAGAGTTGTAGAAGTAGAGAAACAGGGAGATACCTTTGGAATTATTAACTTGGAAGCAATATTTGCAAACTTCTTCTTTTTGGATTGCACTAAATAAAATCCATCTACACTAATAATTCCATTATTTCTCCCTACTAAAAATTCTTTTTTCCTAAAGAGGAATTCTCTTTAGATGTAAGAGTTTACTAGCGTCTTTAAAATTTAAAAAATTAGTAAAAGATTGAGAACTTATTGAATAAGATTTCATTTGTGCCTAGTAAAAACTACTATTATTTATCCTTTTTGAAAATTGTTATTTTTTCCCTCACGAACTTTTTAATTGAGAATAAGATAGATTCCAATAACATGGTTTTCATGATAACAATAGCGACAACATTTTTGCAAATTATAGTATGTATTTTTTTTTTTGAGAAAAACACTGACAAGCAACCTTTAGTTTTAATTTTGTCTTCCTTTTCCATAAATCAATATCTACAAAATAATATGTGCACTGCATACCATTTAACAATGTTTTTGACTTTGTCTTCAAGATTATGTCAATGTTGCTAATAATTTTGCTTTCAATATTTTGGAAAATAAGAGGAAGATTTTCTAACTTAATTTAACAAGGAATTTTAGGGTAATCAAAATAGTAGGGATCAAAATCCACTTTCCATTGCCAAGCAATAAAAATATTATGTTGATCCATAAAAACTTTAAGATCTAATGATTTCTCAACCATTTCAGGATTGAGTAGTTTGATAAGCAAAAAGGATTCTGAAAAATAGTGGGTATGCAAAATATTAATTCTATAGTGTTCAAGAATAGCTTGAATTACTGGTGCAAAACCATTATTCCGGTAAATAAATCTAATGATTTGCAAAAATATGTATCGTGAAATGATATCTTTTGACATAGATTCATATATATCATGAGGTAAAATAAAATTAGAAGTTTCATAATTATTCATAGTCTCTATAATTTTAGAGACATTAATATTTTCCATCTTCAAATAATTCCTTGTCAAGAAAATTTCTGTTGCAAAAACTCCACAAGAAATTTTTTGTCTTTCATTTTTTTAATCTCAAATGCTTATGAATAAATAGGTTTAAAAGGTTTTTAGGGACAAATATTTGGAGTGTAATATAGATACACCCCAAGATATATAGTCCACTTAGAACCTTATAACTCAATATTGTCCTCCAAAATTGAACCCATAACTTGTTACTTTCAAATCAAGAGTCTAAACACTAGGCTAACACACATTGTTATAACCACTCAAAAGAGGTTAGGCTTTCCCTCATGCACCAATCCTTAGAAGACCCTTTCAAGATAAAAAAAAAATGATATAAGTTTAGAAGATCTTTATCTTTTATATCTTTCTTGCAATAAGACTTTTCTTCTGCCAAAACATTTTCAAAGAAGATATTTTTATCTTCCACTGAATCATTCTAAGTAGGAGATGACTTTTGTAAACGTTTCGACCTAAAAACCTCTGCTGAATTTGGAGAAGAAAACTGGAAGAAAAAGGCCTCTCCTTGAACGAAATGCCTCTGCTGACACAATTACTCGTGGAAAATAATAATATTTTCTTTAAAATAAATCTAAAGAGAAACGGTCGGACGGAAGTGGGAAAAACATTTTGTTATATTAAGGAATGCTATGCAGGGAAATATGAAGAGGAAAAGCAATGTACGGTAAATGACCTGTCTCACCACAAAGGTACAGCTTTTAATAAACATTTTTTTCCAATGTAATTATTTACAATGATATTTTTCATTTGGACTTTTTAGTGCTGCCCGCCTTATATGAACTTGTATTTAGAAATACTCGAACTTGTTTTTGCAGTACGTGGCGTTGACGATATGATGAGGTAGGAAGTTGGTAAAACTTTGTTGGTTTGCTAGATGGCTGCAGCCCAGATTCACGCTTCCCCGGCACATGACGACCAGATCATCGCATTTTTAATAGGTTAAAAAACCAGTCTGCATCGTGAATTCGTGATAAACATGAAATGGATTCTCGTCAAGTGCGTCTATCATTAAATATTGTTCCTTCCTAACTACTATATTCCCTAATTGCAGAATCCTCGACTTACCACCAAATACAGGTTCACATGGAACATCAAGGCAGACAAGAAAGCATTCAAGATGAACTTGACAATGCAACAGGTACACCGAAAAAACCTCAGCAGAATCAGAAAAATAAACGCAAATTAGATATGAGCAGTAGGTGAACTGCTAAAGGATTAGTATAATCCATCTTCCTGCGTTGAATTTTCGTATCTGATAAAACCATCAACCCATTTTTAATCAGGAATGCTTATTAGTTGTTGCAGGATTCGGCTTGATTGTGGAAAACTACATAAAGTGCATGAACCCTGATCGTGGAAAGCTACATAAATTGTATGAATTGATACACAACGTGGGCTACCTGGTCTACTTGCTTACCTCAAACCTGCACGTCTGCAGTCTCATTCCAACAACCACCTCTGCTGAGCCCACGTCAGGAAACACTTATCTGCAGCTTAAAAAAACAAAGAAAAAAGCTGGGATTCTTAGCGTGCATGATGTTCATTCTTTTCATAATCATTTCATGGTTTTGATTCAATTGTCCCTCATAATGTTTTCATCTTTCTGGTTGGTCGGTGCTTACAAAACGGTGTTTGAATGAGTCAGAGACGGAGAGTAGCATAAATAGAGACAACAGAGCCGGATTGAAGCACAGGAAGGAAGAGGAAGACTTGATTATATTTCCAGAGTCTATCTTAGAAACTTGAAGACAGAGATGAAGATGAAGAGATTCTGTGCGGTTTTTGTGGTTATGGCTATGGCTATGGCTGTGAGCCACTGTGCTGCTAAAAATTATGAGGTGGGGGACAACTTTGGCTGGACCAACAATGGTTCAGTGAATTACCAGACTTGGGTTTCTAGCAAAACCTTCGTTGTGGGCGACACTCTCAGTAATTTTCCATCTCTTTACTGATTTTTAAACATTGTGTGTGTTTTTTTTTAACTTGAATCTGTTTCCCAGTGGGGTTTCACACTGCTGTTTTTGCTTTGAATGTTGGTATGAATGTCTTGATAATCTTTGAAATTGAAGTTGCGGTTGTTTTGTTCCCATCGTTCGAAATTGGACGGGTAGCGTGCGTAGTTTGAAAGTTAGTTTCGATGCACGGCCGGAACTTTGGGTATTTAATTTCAAGGTTTCTTTTCTGCTCCACTGGGTCTGATTTGTAGGTTGACTAAGGTTGAGAAATGAAATTACTGTGTCAAATAAATACGTCAATTGTCAAAGGGGAAAAGAGAATTATGCCTGCAAGTTTGGCGCCGAAATGTCTCTGTTCTATTTAAGATAATATTAGGGGAAAGCTTATTTAGTGCCCAAGCTTTATTTGTAATTTTCGTAAAAGAAAACTTTCAAACTGGTGTTATGTGTTCAGGGTTTGGTTCATGTACTTACCAATTGACAGTTTCATATATCAACAAATTAATTCAATTTCAATTTATAACCCCAATCCAAACTAGCTTTTGATTATTTTCTTCTGGTGGGTTTGAAGAGTAGGCCAAATATTCATGGTTATTTCTGAATCTAAAAAAAATTCAAGAGCACTATTATAAATTTTAATAAAATATTTTCATTTTTCTCAAGGAGCAAGATATGGATTTAAGCCTGAACACGCTTGTAAAAAAAGTTAAGGCTTAACTCATGTGCCGCCCCTCCTTCAAAACCCGCAGAAACCCATTTGCCCCCATTAAGATTAAGCCTCTGAGTAACGACTCTTTAATTGGTTAATCCTAATAATTTATCTTCCTCTTGCAAGATTGAAATTTGCGTCTGAAACCCCACTCCACTCTGAAAAAATTTCCTTACCTAAATCTCAAAAGGTTTTGTTATTATAACTTATAAGACGAGTAAACGTTTGAATGTGTGTTGCAGCATTCAAGTACACAAAGGGAGACCACAACGTGAGCAAGATAGACGAGACCGAATACAAGAACTGCGATGTGAGCAAGCCTGCGCAGGCCTGGTCAAGTGGGAACGACACTGTGACGCTCAACTCAACGGGAGCCTGGTATTTCGCCTGTGCATATCCAGGCCACTGCTCACAAGGCCAGAAACTCAGCGTCAATGTCTCCACCGGCAACACCACTAGCCCTGCTCCTTCATCACCATCACCATCACCACCATCATCTTCTTCTCCTCCTCCTCCTTCTTCTCCTTCTCCTTCATCGCCACCAAGTGCTGCAGCACCCCTGGCCATCTCTGTGTCCGCCATTGTTGTGGCTTTCTTGGTCTCTCTGCTCTTGTTCTGATATGATCTCAACATCTTTGATTAGCAGGGAAGAGGCAGCGCGTTTCTGGGTTGGCTTGCCTTGGCTTGGCTTCAGATCTCTGTGATTTTTTATCTTCTTGGGTAGATCGGATTCTTGTCACCTGTTTTGATTTGTTCGGGTCTCGTATTCAGTATTTGATCGGTTGGAATAAATTTTGATGGATACAGGTTTTTCGTTTGCCTATAATTTTTGGCTTGAATTTTGATGCGCTTCGTCGTTGTCCCTTTCAATATTTATTTATTTATTATTATAACAATGATAGCTTATCACTAACAGTCCGAAATTTATTAAGAGGTTCGGTTTGGTAAACTTAAGTCACAGATTTGATTTCATTTAGCAATAATCGCTTAGCAATACTAAAACAATGAAGTTAAAAGAAAGATTTATAATATTAACTAAGTTTGAAACTTAGTTAGGAAGGCCCACAAGCATAGTAGATGTTTCTTTTAATAGGCATAGTTAGGTTAAAAGAGCTTGAGTTTCTAGCATTTAAATATCTTTTTTTTTTTGTTTTACATCCAACATTCAACTTCAACTAGTTAATTGGGTGTCTTAAACTAATGAATCATGAAAATATACTAGTCAACTAAGATATCGCATCTACAATATTTCAACTACTATGTTACATTTGCTATATTGTAAGCTGGGATGCTATGTCGCAATTACAATAAATGGTTATACATATGAGTCATCTATCATATTTTTGGCATCTTTGGTCATTATAGTAGCAAGACTCTTGCAGTTTTCTTCTATAGCACTTAGCCAAATTTTCCTTTGAGTACTTGCAACATGGATTGAGTTAATTGAAGGAAGTTTTATTCAAGTACATGATGTACATGGACACTTCTACATGACAACAATAACATCGAGATTGATTCCTTTTATTGCAACACTTAGACAAGCACTTAGTTTATTCGTAGTATTTTACTCTTAATGCACTTTACTTTCTAGCACTTAACAATTTAATATTTTGTTTCACAACAACGTAAGTACAACCACTTCGAGCATAATATATTAATGTTTGGTAATCCCAGATACTTAGTAAGCCTTGTAATATACATTTGGTAACCTAGCAATGTTAATATAGATTTAGGATGGTATGGAAAGTGAGAACAAATGCTCTATGCTTAAGATAGTTTAGGTTATCTTCAAGTCCATAGTTAGCTTAATGTTTTAATATCTTAACTACTTTATTATTTTAATAGTTTAATAATAAAAAAATAATAAAAAACATCTTATGTCTCAATCACACTTAACTATACCAATTAAGCTAGCATAAATAATGATTAGGAAGATAATGCTTAGCAACATCATGCTTAATTATCTAGGAGGTTATTAGCTGAAAGTTCCACAAAATTCAATCGAATTGTGTGTATACATTTGTGATTTGAATGGTAGAAAAAACTTGCTGTTAATCATTGGTAACATTGTTGAGGATTTGTTGGGCGCTAAGTGTTCTAGATAATTAAATCATACAAAGATTGTTCTAGGAACATAATGAATCACCATTAGAAAAATAATAAAATTTTATTAAAGGCATACTACAAGAACAAACTTAAAGATTTTTTCTTCTTACAACATTGATTTCCCACCTACAGATGATTCTACAAAACTTCATGACAAAATAAGAAAGAACCCAAACGAAGGATCCCAACTCAAAGTGCTCTACAAATATCTAAACTCATACTATATAGACTTAACTTTTATCTTTTACCAAGATGAATAATTGTGATGGAGAAACTTGGAGGGTAACAATGTGTTGCCACCTAATTGTGTCATTCCATCAATGTTCATGGTCGCATTGATAAAGCTAGGGCCTGAAGTAGTAGTCCCAAAGTACCGAGTGAAAGATCATATTTGCAAAGATTATCAACCTATGGAATCCCAACTTCAAAATGATAAATTCATGGAGATCCATCATGAAGCCTCAAAGGATAAAACAATTCCAATTACACTAGCATTGCAGTTAGAAAAAGAAGATACCAAATATCCATCAAGTTGATCTTGACCCTAAGGTTCTCATCCCTTCAATGAAGACAACATAATCCAATAATGGTTATGTTTAACCTTGACAAGGAATCAAGACAAGGATAAAGCTAGATCTAGAACTAGGAGGACCTCAAGGCCAAGGCCTCCTAGTCACCAAGCAAGAGAACAACCAAGGGACAAGAGAAGGAGAGCAAGTTAGCACAACTCTTCTAGCTCTTCATCCTTACCATCGTTCTCATCATCTAGCTTTGATAAGGGAGAACATGATCAAATTAAAGAAGAAATGATCAAAGACAAGTTGAAGATGATAAAATACCCCATTGTAGAGATGGAAAAAGGGAGCATAGACAAGAGCAAAAAGGAAGGGGCATCATCAAGAAAGAAGGTGTAGTAGGCCACATCATATGAGACATGACCTTGACAAGGGCAATGATAGACAAGATGACTATGATGAAACATTGCTTGCTATAATAAGTATAATCAACATTTGTGAAGTAGTTCACATCTCCACTAGGCATCAAAGGGATAGCTAAAATAAACAACTTGATATGAAGGTTGAAGGAGGCTATGATGCTAGTTCACAACACCATTTGCAAGCCTTCAATGATGCCTGTACCTTGTAGAACATTGCAAAGGACTGATAGAAGCTTAAGTTTTTCCTTAGGATACTCATAAAGGAAGCTGAAAGTTGGTACTGGTCCTTTGAATAGAATCTATTTGTAGATGGAAAAAATGCTAGAGTTATTCAATGATAGGTATTAAATGTACTCTAGGGTTTCCAACTTGAGGAAATAGATTCAAGGATCAAAAAAACTAATCATGAATCCCTTAATGCAGCTTTGGGAAGATACTATTCTTTGCTATAGTGATGCCTAAACCATGGTTTCACTTAGTAAAAGTATCTTTTCCACATCATAGATGGGATTAGAAATAAAACTAGGGAAACTCTTGGGGTCTATGCCCATGAGAGACTATTAAAAATAAGGGCTAGGATTAAAAATAAAATTAGGGAAACTCTTGGGATCTATGCCCAAGGGAGACTATTAAAAATAAGGGCTCATCAAATCCAAAGGCTTATTGACCACATAGCAAAGGAATAAGGGGAGTTAAAGACAAGAGAAAGTGCAAAGAGGTATAATAGAGATTCCTCCATTTGCAAAAAGGAGATGTAGCTTTATGACCTACAGGATGAAACACTAATGGAGGAGGTTGTGTAGTGAATGACCTTGTCAATCTAAAAGTCCATTAATAAAATTTTAACCAAGGTAGACAAGATGTGGGACTCGTTTGATGAGAAGTTCAAAACAATAATAAAGATCATCAAGAAGAAAGAAAAATAAGGAAGATCCAAAGACAAAGATAGAAGAATAAAAAAGAACACAAAAAAGGACTACTACCATAAAAAGGTAAGTTTATAGCACTAGAAGAGGTGGCATATTAGAAGATGAACAATTTGATATATATCCATATGAGCATTCAAAGAGTTGTCCAATTTTTTCACACTTGCAAGAGTTTGGGGTATATGCCTTAAATCCAAAATTCATCAAAATGTGAGTACCCAGGATATTGCCTTACACTCAAGGAAACTATAGGTAGCAATTCCATCAATAATAATCCTACCCAAGTGGAATACCATCTCAGTCCACAATTGGCATGCANNNNGGCGGAGGGGTGGTGGTGGGGTGTGGTGGGATGCTACCACCAAGGAAATATGAACCTTACCAAAAGTTAGATCCTTATGAGTACTACATCCACTAGTTAATGTCAAAAAGTGGCATTATTATTCATAATACTTTCATAATTTCTACCTTCTTGAATATCATAGACTTGTCACTCCACGAGTTAAATCTCCCTACACATATACTCCTTACCATTTGCAATATCATACACCTCATGTCTCGACTCCCTTGCACTTGTAGCATCTATGCAAGGTGAAATACCTTTGTAGCCTCAGAAAAAGAATGCCACAAGAGCTGTGAACTTGCAAGTGAATAGTAATTCAAGTGGTTTTAAGTGTAAACTTTAGAAGAAGCCATTGTTTGGCCTGATAGTCCACCTAAACCATTGCAAACATCTATGTCTATGGAATCTTCTTAAATTGTCCAAGGAATATTTACCAAGACATCTTCAAATCAAAACCTCAAAACATTCAACCTATCATATTGACCCATGCTGTGACAGATTGGATAAAGGCAAGACACTTGTCTAGGAAAAGAATTGATCTTGGAAGGTCCATGATCTATTTACAAATTATAAGAAATGACTCATGTAATGCTCTATTAGACTCATGTTCTAGTGTAAATGTGATTTCTCAAGACATGTATAAGATATAAAGCCTGCTTCAACTTAAGAAATGTAATATTAAGTTAGAGCTTACAAATTAATCCATTACTATTCCATTGGATTAGTAGAGGACATTTGACGATCCAGCTAAAGTTTGATTCTCAGTTGCCTTTGTTATTATATATGTTGTAGAAATTTCACATCTTCTGTGACTAACCCGAGAGTCATATCTGTGGAGGAATGGTCCAAAGTTGAAAAGATCATTAAGACAATAAATAATTGGATCTGAATTCAATTGAAACTTCACACTTATGACTGTCACTCATAAGTAAAATCAAAGTCCTTACCTTAACTTCTAATCTTAAGTTTAAAGGTGAAAAAAATAATTAAACCAAATTGAAAATATATAAAATTATCACAAATGTTAGAAGATTACAAAGGAGATGTCACCTAATGTGTGACCTTGCTCTATTGTCCTCATAATGTAGCAACTTCACATCCCAAATAACATTAAATGGTTGTTGGATGCCATAGAGTACAGACAATCTTCCTTAATAAATTACAATATAATAGTTCAAAGAGAGATTGAATTTAGTGTGGGTTTCTCTTGGATTTGGCAAAGAGTCCTTATTCCTTTAATTTTTATATTTATACTGAAGGAGACTTCTACAAATTTAGAAAAATAATTATTTGAGTAATTGATTTACATCAAAGAAATCGATGTCAATTAGTTGTAGGGTTATCGAACTACATCGTGGTCTCAATTCACTTCAATACTTGACTTAGGTCGCTATGACAATGTAGATCAATATCTCCATTCATGTCCAAAGTACTTTCTTCTAAATTTTGATGCCATCAATCCATATCACCCTAGCTACAAAGATTGATATATTTTTGGGTCAATTTCCATTGATCCCACAATGATTTGTGACAAATAGAACTTAGTAAAACAATTAGCACTTATCGATAGATATCGATAAAATCGATGATCTTGGATAAAATAAAATAGTAAAAAAATAAAAAGGAGAGCTTAATGGGTTAAAAACTGAAGCAATTGGGGGTTCAACACAACCCCCAACTAGCCTTTGACCAATGCCTAGCCAACTAAGGAAAAAGAAAATAAGAAAATTCTAAATATATAGAAATCATCAAATTGCATAATGCACAGCTAAATAAAGTAGCTAAAACACTATTGGAACTGATAATCAATATGAAAAATCGATGGCACATTCATATTATATTTGATTACAAAGAAAATCCATTGAAACAACATTATATTTAGATAATATATATGCTTATAAACAACAAAAGTAATCTAATTTGCTAACCATCCATCCATCATAGTCCAATTCAGAAAAAAAAAAAAATTGTCCATGTACTAGCAATGGCTACACAACCATAAACAACAAGGAAATAAAATAAAACTTGAGGCAAAAATCAAGCCTCTAATCCTACCTCGACCTCCATGTCCTCTTCAAAATGAAAGGACTCCGCCCCTTTATCATCATCTTAGATTTGAGGATGGACATGTTTTTCAATGTCCACCACCCTCTTGTCCATGGTGATGAGGGTTGAGCTCTCTAGCACCATCAGGATCTCTTGCTATGTGGATCGAACCTCCTAGAGTTGGCTCCAAACCTTGTCCTTGAATTTTTAAACTTCATTGGCTTTAGGTGCCAATGAAGAACTTAGATCTTTTGATTCTTTGATGAATGGGCCAACCTTAGTATAAATTTTCAATGAATGGGTTAAGGTGTCATTTTTAAGGATTGAAAGGTGCACCTTCATTTCCATAAGCTTTGGAACTTCAGACTTCCAGAGAATCACTGAGATGAGGAACAAAACACAAAGCTTCAAAGAATCATCATTGTAATGATAAACTAAATACCTAATCGGAGGTAAGCAAACTTTGCTTCCTTCCCAAACTTTTTGGCTTTCATGACCCAAAGTGTAGGACTGAGCACGTATGTAGGATTGAGCACATACGTGGTGTGCATGGATGATAGGACGTTCATCACAATCATCCATGCCATCACATGGTGTTTAGGCTAAAGGTTACAGAGTGTAAACCTTGTGCTTGAAGCTACCTAGAATCTACCTCATCGATGAACATTGGAAGAGCTTGTATTTCTCCTTGGTGATGGTCTTGGGCCAAAAATATCATTTTGCCTAGTTGGCAGCCCCAAACACTCTCGCAACCTAGCCTCCATCACCTTCACATGCATCTTCTAAATGGAAGAAACCAAGTAACACTATGAGGGATTCGTCTTGGTGAGGTACAACTTGAGGTTCTTGTAAAATTCTAGGACCTCTTCCTAGATGAACCAGTTGATGGCGGGTCAAACCACTCAAGGTAATCAACCTCATAATGCTAAGGAGTGATTTTCAGGCTTTCACTCCTAAGTGCTTGTAATACAATCAAAATATTAAGCATGCTAAAATTATCAGCTATTTCTTTGATAAACCCTATGCTTATCTTGCCTTGCTATTTTGCGCCAGAGAATTCAACCATTTTGTACTTAGGGTAAGCACTGCATCTGAGAAAAAAAACAAAATCAGCATTTTACCTAAATCTGAAAAAATTGGTTACTACGGGTAAGTTTTCCTTGCCTTATGGATAAAATGGTGAGGATTAAAGGGTGGGGGTTGCATGTGGGCGTGGAGACCCATGTGGTCCCCCCTGAGGAGGTGCTATTGTTGTTAGCTAGAAAAGAGAAGAAAAGGACAGCCCTAATCTAAGAGAAATTGGAGGCCCTATTTTCACCACGTTGGTTTTGATAAATAAGGATCCCATGAGGCAGTGGCTTTATAATAAAGCCACTGTTAATTTTATGTTTTTTCTTGAATTTTAACAATATCGATTTTCATCGCAGCGTTGATCTGGATCGGTAAATTTTAGGTCGAATTTTGTCGAAAGATCGATATAATTCAATATTTTGAAAGTTTATTCCTTTGAGATGTCGATTTTTATCATGACCGTGTTGATAAGATGTGAGGCACCGGGGAAAATTATAGTCTTATTGATCTTTATCGATTTAGTTGACGTGAATCAATATTTTTGTACAACATTTCGATCTCGATCAAGGCCATGCTGTTCAGATGCGAGATATTGATCAAATTTTTTCCATACTCGATCTATTTCGACTTAATCGATATGAATCGATATCCCAGTAGTTTCACTTCTCAATTTAATTTATTAAAATCGATAATTGAGTTGATAACCTGAATTTTCCTTTACATCATATCGATTCATACCGCTAGAGTCGATAAATCTTGAGTTTACTTTTAACAAGACATTTTGCTTGTGATGTCTCTCGATACATCAAATTCTACAAATATTTGCATTTCTACTACTAACATTTATGGACATCAATGGTTTAATATTCTTCAATAAAATGATTTGTCCTAATCACTTGACATCACAAAGCATGATATAGATCGATAGTAAAATAATAATTTTATTTACTTAATGATATGAAAAATTTTGATCCTTTCTTTACTTCCCATGATTAGTTATTATTATTTGGGTAGGATTCCATATATAACTGTGTGAGGAAGGCCCTTCCTAGGATTAATTAGGCTAAAACATCACCTCACAAGGTTTGCTTCATTTAGTGCAAGAATGTCTTACAAACTCAAGGTATTAACCTTTCTTATGTTCTAAGGATCCAAGATGCATTTCTTACATCAAACTCATTCCCTAACTTTCTCTTGGATCAGCTTCCATGTTGGTTATGCCTTAATATCCTATTCAATTGAAGTTGATTATCTATCCTTCCTAATTAAACTAGGATATGTAGCATACCTAGTTTAATTAAAAAAAAAATGTAATGAAGAATTGGAATCACCTTTTTGGCTAGTCCCAATATAACACACCCTTTTCTCCTTATGAACTTATTCAAGAAAGTAATTACTAGAACCATTCATGAATGCTCAAGAACCAAACTTGGTTATTGTTTTGATGATTCATGAAATTTTAAGGTATGAAAAAATATTATAAAAAGAAAAAAAATAATTAATTAACATAATTTATTGGTTTATTAGTCTAAGGCTCACACTTAGATGGCTTTTGGATGTAAACCAACCTATCTCAAGGTAGGGGGAGTTGTCCTTCTCCCTTGCATTCTAGACATGATGCTAATGAATTCTTTAAAGTTCAGCTAACAATAGAATTTCCTATTATCCTCTACATTTTTCAAGGTAAAAGTTGTAGACTAAAATAATACATTGGTTATATTATAATATTACAAAGGCTTTTGCTAAAGGTTACTACCCATATCATTTCCTTCATCACTTTGGGATAAGTTGATTCACCTAACTCTACTAATTCATCCTCTCTTGGTTCCCTAATTTGATGCTTATGGTATAACTTAAGTCTAGCCATTGACCAAAAATGTAATTGATGAATCATCAATAGGTGAAATTAAGATACTTCAATTATTGTGGGGTTGTACCACTAAATAAGAGCCTTTTCACAAAGTTGTTAACTTACCTAGAAATTTATGTAATCTCATATTATACAAAAGGACTTTATCACATCTTGAAAAATGTTTCTTAAAAAAATTCTTATGATGTAGATTTTTCATTTGTTTTTTTATAATTTTTTGCTTGTCAAGTGCATGCAACCTCATTTCATCAAGTTCAGGTATTTGAATCATTCTAAAGTCATGATTTGTTTCTTCATTGAAATTTAATTTTTGTGCTAATCGTAAACATTGGTATTTGATATCTATAGACAATAAACATTATTTCCTATAAACTAATTAATAAGGTAAATAACCTAAACTTTGTTTCTATGTAATTCTATAGGCCAAAGTGCATCTTGTAATTTTTTAGACCAATATTTCTTTTCAGTAGATATGGTTTTTATTAATATCTTTAAAATGATTCTATTTGCATTTTTTACTTGGCCATTTGTTTGAGGATGTTAAGTGGTAGTGACTTTATGTTGAATTCTATAAGACTTAAGAAATTTTTCCATTGTTCTATATACAGAATAGGTTCCTTGATTACTTATGATTGCTTGTTGAGTTCCAAATCGTGTTAAAATATTTTCTCTATGAAAAGCTTCCACTACTTTAACATGAGTTGTCGAGGGTGGCTTTAGCTTCTACCCATTCAGTAACATAGTCTATACAAACCAAAATGTATTGATAGCCATTAGATGGTGGAAATGATCCTAAAAAGTTTATACCCCACGCATCAAATGGTTTAGTTTTTAAGATTGGGTTTTGTGGCATTTCTTTTCTTTTAGTTATTGGCCCTATTTGTTGGCATTTATTACATTCCTATACATATTTATGTGCATCTTTAAATATCAAAGGCCAATAAAATCCACGTTGCAAAATTTTGATAGCAGTTCATCTACCATCAAAATGTCCACCTCCAAAGTCATGGTGGCACATATGTAACATTTCTTATTGCTCATCCTTAGCCACACATCTTCTTGCTATGTTTTTCTTACATATTCTATAAATGTATGGTTTATTCCAAATGTATTTGGAGATGTTTCTTAAGAAAGATTTCTTCTCCTTTTTACTCCATTGGGTTGGGGTTTTCATAGTGGCAAGGTAGTTTGCTATATTAGCAAACCAAGGATCTTTCTTTATAGAAAAGAGTTGTTCATCAGGGAATTCATCATTAAATACTCCTTTTGTTCTATTCTCATCCATTCTTTCCAATATGGAAGGGCTTTCTACCATAACATTTATCCTATCCCTTTTATTTAAAATGTCAATATCAAATTCTTGGAGTAATAGGCATCATCTCATTATCCTAGCATTTTCTATTTTTTTGGCAGGTAAAAATTTAATGGCTAAATGATCAATGTAAACTTTGGTTTTATATCCTATTAAGTAATGTATAAACGTATCTAAAGCATACAGAATGGTCGAGAGTTCTTTTTCCATAGTTGCATAATTTACTTGGGCTTGATCTAGACTTTTGGATACATAATAAATGACCAATGATTTGTTATTTATGTATTGCTTTAAGATTGCTCCTACTTTAGTGTCACTAGCATTGCACATCAAATCAAGTGGAAAATCTCAATTAGGTGCATTAAGGATAGGGATGGTGGTTATTTGTTTCTTTAATTCTGAAAATGCCATTTGAAAATCATTAGTCTATGTAAAAGGAACATCCTTTTCTAGGAGCATGTAAAATGGCTTACCTATTTCTGAGAAATCTTTGATAAATTACCTATAATATCTAGCATGTCCTAAAAAGGATTGAAGAGTATTTAGGTTAGTTAGAGTGGGAAGTGTAGATATTACTTTTACTTTCTCTTCATCCATTCTTATTCCATCCTTAGAAATGACATGTCCTAATACTATACCACTTGTAACCATTAAGTGACTCTTTCCCAACTTAGTTTTAAATTTTTATGTATAAATCTATCTAAAATACACTCTAAATGTTGTAACATTTGTTTATACATATTCCTATAGATCGAAAATCATCCATGAATACTTCTACATAGTCCTTTAACATATTAAAGAATACTAATATCATGGCCCTTGGGAAGGTAGTAAGTGCATTACAAAGATCAAAAGGCATCCTACGATAAGAAAAAGTTTCATATGAACATATAAAAGTCGTTTTATGTTGATCCTTAGGTGCAACAACTACTTAATCGTAACCACTAAATCCATCTAAAAAGTAATAGTACTCATGTCCTAATTTCTCCAAAATTTGATCTATGTAGAGTAAGGAAAAATGATCTTTCTTTGTGTTTTGATTAAGCTTCCTATAATCCACACAAACCCATCATTTTTCATCCTTTTTAGGAACTATAGTGATGGGGCTTACCCACTCATTATCAGCTACTAGATAAATGATCCCTTTCTTTCAAAGCTTTGAAATTTCATCTTTAATGATTTTTTAAAGGCTAGATTAATTCTTCTTGGGAAAATTCTTATTGGTTTGACATTATCTTCTAAATAGATGTGATGTTAGCAAATGTTGGGTGATATTCTTTGATGGAGGTCCTCATAACCCCATTCAAATGCCTTAGACTATATGTGTAAAAATTCTAATAATTTTGCTTCTTACTCATTAGAAAGTTGGAAATTTATTATTAAAGGTTTATTTTGGTCAAGGAAAATGTACTTTAGAGTTCTAGGTAGTTCTCTAAGATCCAAAGAATCACTATTTGGTTTTTGAATTATTTATCTAGTATTTCCCCATTCCATATTCAAAATTTGGTTAAGAAGGTCTTGTTTTTCTTTTGTAGATGGGTCTAAAGGTCCTTCCTCAAAATTATTTAAAACTAATGTTTCCCTATCTTATGCCATTACTAATGTGGGTATTGTGTAGAGTATTCTTGCTTTCTTTTTATCTCATTTCAATTGGTCTTCTCTTGCTCTATCATATATGTTAAGCATAAAGTAAGATTAGCAAAAGATAATTGGACTTTTCCTAATATATAATTAATTATTGCATCAACTGTTGCTAACTAAGATCTTCCCAGTATGGTGGGGAAACAATCTAGACCTTTTACTTCTAACACTACAAAGTCAACCAGATATTTTCCTTTTTCAACCTCCATAATTAAATCTTCTACAAATCCTATAGGTTTTACATTAGAACCATCAGCCAAAGATATTTTCATATTTACCTTTCTTATATCCTCCAAATCTAGTGTCCAGTTATTTCAAGTGGCATAATGTTTATGCTAGCTCCTAGATCCAATAGGACATTCTCAACATTTTTGTCAATTTATCTTAATTGGAATTATGGGTACCCTTAGATCTTGGTATTTTGAAACTTCATGGATTTTTATTAGTTGAGATAAATTATCATCCAAATAGACTTGACTAGGAATCTTTTCTTTTCTTTTCCTCATGCATAATTTCCTTAAGTATTTATCATAGAGAGGTGTATATTTTACAACTTTCTCTAAAGGAATATGCCAATATAACTCATTAAACATCTTTTCTATATGAGCTTTGGTTGTAAATTCCTCTTACAATCTTTTAGAAAAGGGGGTAAAACTATTTTTCTTGGTAAAGGAGAATAGGTTAGTGGTTGTTCTCTTTCTCCTATTGATTGATTATTTTCCTCCTTATTTAATACTTGTGGTTGATATTTTTCTTGTGTTTCAACTTCTTGAAATCTAACCTTCTTCTAAGGTATAGGATCAATAGTCTTCTCACTCCTAGTGATGATGGAATGTAATTGTTCCTTACCTTTCCTTTGAGAAGTAGGATTTGGATTAGGTTGAGAAGGTAATTCATTCTTTTTTGTATCTTGGAATCTTCTCCTTGTTTTGTTCATGAATTGCCTACTTTCCTTAATAAAGGAAGTAAGACTTTGAGTGAGTTTATCCAAATACTCACTAGCTAGACTTTTAAAAGGTCTAAAATTCTTTTGAGAATATTGTTGTTAGAAAGGTGGTCTTTGTTGGAAGGTGATTATTGATTGGCTTCTATATTGTTGAAAAGCCTTTACCAATTCTTGTACTTCTTCATGATAATATGCTATGGTTGGGAAAGTGGTGAAATCATGTTGTTGGCTATCACAAAGATTACATTCTTCACTTTGCATCACATGATATTGCTTCTTTATTAGTCATGTCAACTCATCCACTTTTTTATTTAATTTTTTAGTTTTTTGGGTCATGTCTTACATGACATTAGACTTCAACCATCTTTTACTTTGATCTACTAATAAATCTATTATCCTCTAGCCATCCTTTGGTGTTACAGTTAATATATTTACACCACATGCAAAGTCAACATTTTGCCTACAATATGGTAATAGATCTTTTGCAAAGATTTGGATAGGTTGATGAGCTAGAAGTCCATGGTTGGGATTATTTAAACAATATCTCTTAAACCTATTAAAATTACTCTCATAATCCTCATATTCTTGTTGCATAAAACTCATTAGTTGCTTCCTTAATGAATATAGCCTATGATTAGAGAGAAACTTTTGGAGAAAGGTAGCCTTAAATTCATCCCATGAACTTATTTGGGTCCTAAGGGTTTATAGTAAAAAAGTAGCTTTATCCTTCAAGGTTGATTTAAAGGCAATCATCTTAGTTCTATCTCCATTTTGAGGTGATAACATTTCTAATGTGATTTCAAATTTTCTTATGTGAGTGACTATATCTTCATCATTTGTTCCCTTAAAAATATGTAATAAGTGAATGTTTTTGACAATCACATCTCTACTTTGTGGGAAAACTAACAATCCTTNTCTTGGGGATTTATTAAATCAAAGAATATCAATCATACCTCAAGGACTGTTAGTTTTCCCACAAAGTAGAGATNGTCCTTGAGGTATGATTGATATTCTTTGATTTAATAAATCCCCAAGAGCTTTTCCTTGGTAGGTGATGAGACGCGATATGCACAAGCCGCGATATTGCGTACGCGATATCGCCGCTGCCGTGATATCACAGTCTACCGCCAAATCTATAAATAAGAGGTGGCACTCCCCTCCTCATCCTAGGCTAGAAGTAGCGAAGCTCTGGCGGATTGATCACCCCAGAGATAGAATATTTTCCATGTGCCCATAGTAGGAGTCCCCCAAGTGAACGGTTCTTTATTCGAGCAGCTTTGTACCTGAACGCA
>MNCI01019500.1:172010-202674 GCA_015680685.1 Gnetum montanum | reverse complement strand
CGGTAAATTCTTGCGGTTAAGACTTTAACTCTTGTTTCAAAGGACATTCCCAGAGCCTATGGACTCTTTGAATGTCGGTTTGTCAGGGCATTAATGGCATGAGCCTGCTTTGGGGAGGACCCACAGGCATTCCTATTTGGAGCATTAGTTAACTTCTTTTCCTTAACATTTTGCAATTAATTATTATTTTGTTCATTCCCATCTTGACATCTACTTCACTATTGTTTTCAGTTGTCCCTTTTTATCTATCTTTCTTACTCCTTTCCCTTCTTCATTCTACCACTACTGGAGGTTCGCGATTAGTCATGGGGGTACGGGGCTCATTTGTTTCGATTTTCTCCTAGCCCCGAAATTTTTGATTTCCTCCTAGCCCCAAAATTTTTGATTTCCTTCCTAACCCCTATACCTTCGGTAGTCATCAGCTACATCTTCCTAGGTCCATATTAGCCATACCACAACTTAGCCAATGGACTTACACCAAAGCAAGGTATTAATTACTTAATGATTCAATTACCCTTGCTAATATATGATTGTGTTATGTGTGCATATGGCGATTGCGCAAACAACGGATTGGATTTGGAGTTGGAGCAAAACACTTGGAATGGAGTAGTGTTGAAATAGCTATGTAAGGAGCAAGATCGATGGCACGCTTATGGATGGACAACGAAGGCGCAATCTTGGTGTTGGTAGCAGAAACACTTCTTTCTATCTCTCACTTTCTCTCAAGCTGCCAACAAAGGCCTGATGTCATTGTAATAAGGTGTTCACCTTTGATGTCATAAACACCAGTCTTGTCAAGTCTTGTAATAATGACCCGTTCACATGTCATCCCATTAGTTCCATTCCCCTCAATAATTCCATACCTTCCCAATATTATTGTAAGGAACTCGAGGACAATTTTTCATTCAGTCATGGGGGTATGATGAGACGCGATATGTACAAGCCGTGATATCGCATACATGATATCGCGGCTGCCGCGATATCGTATCCCCTGCGATATCGCGTCTTCCCCTGCGATATCGCGTACGTGATATCGCGGTCCACTGCCAAATCTATAAATAAGAGGTGGCACTGCCCTCATTTCAAATCATAGGCTAGAAGTAGCGAAGCTTTGGCGGATTGATCTCCCCAGAGATAGAATATTTTCCATGTGCCCGCAGTAGGAGTCCCCCAAGTGAATGGTTCTTTATTCAAGCAGGTTTGTACCTGAACGCAAGTTGTGTACGGAAATAAAGACGAGCTTTGTGGATAAACCTTGCAGTACATAGATAGGTTTGTTTAATGTTATTTATTGCTTTCCTAGTAATGTGGCATGAGTACGACTTGGTTATGAGCATTGACAAATGTGTACGGCTAGCCAAGCAATCGGCTACTCATCGCGATTAGATTCTCTCACCCTTATCTCCTAGAACATGGGACGAGTACGACTTGATTATGAGCATCTTTNCTCTCAACCCTTCACCCTTTAGCATAGGAGATAAACCTGAAAAGACAAAAAAAAATCATATACCTCGGACTTACTTAACCATACACCATGACAACAACAAGTAAGTCTAGGAAGACAACTATTAATTAACCCCAAGTGTCCCTTGCGGCGTTTAGGCATTTAGTCTATGGAGTTCGACCGGATCGCCCGTGCTACGCTTGTTTTGTATGGTTGAGTGTAGGGGTACCTCGCCACTCATCAATAGTGGATACGAAAGGAATTGAGAATATAGTTGCAAATCATTTATCTTAGTTAAGATGGGATAATAAGGTTGATGAAGAGCCTTTGTTCGATCAATTTCTAGATGAGCTTCTTTTACCATAAGTACTTGTAGCTTCAATACTAAGTGTTACAAATAGGTATGATGAATTCCCCTTCTACCTACTCATACAAGAGACCCCTATAGTATGGGATTATAAGAGAAAATAATAATTCCTCTACCAAGTGAAACATTACATGGAGATAGAGGGTAACCTCTATAAAATTAGTGTAGATGGCCTAGTATGATGATGTGTACTTGATGAAGATGAATTTTAAGTTCTTTAAGTGCTTATGAAGGTTCTTATAGGATCCATAAACCTTGAAGGAGAATAACCATAAAAATCCTAATGGTAAGGTATTTCTAGCCCATAGTCTTTAGGGATGCCCATCATTTCATTCATTCATGTGAGTACTATCAACAAAATGGAGGGATGATAACTAGAATGGAAGAACCCCAACAGTGAATTCAACCACTAGAGTCTTTTGATCTTTGGAAAATTGACTTCCTGGAGTCCATCATCTCAATGATTAATAAAATGTCTTACATCATATTTTCTAGGGACTATTGTACCAATTTTTAGTCATCACTCATTGTAGTTTCTTTACTAAAGCTTGATTAGTTTAACAACAATGGCTAAATAGGTTTGGTGTGCCAAAGTACTAATTTTAAATAATGGAACTTATTTCATAAATACTATGTTTCAAAATTCAATGTAATTCTTGGAGGTAGAGCATAAACTTACAACATTCTATCACCCTCAAGTGAATAGTTAGCTTGAAGTAACCAATAGGGAGATCATAATAATCATAACAAGGATCATTAGCAAATATAGGAAAGATTGGAGCACTAAAATCAACAATACCCTATAGGCCTACTGCTTAACATGAAAACTTTCTATAGGCTACTTTCCATATGAGTTAGTACATAAAAGGTTATCTAAATTTTTAATTTAAACTAAACTTTATACACTTACAACTACATGTGACCTTGATCTAAACGTCAACATAGGATAAAAAGAAAAATTGATGATACTTAATGTGCTAGATGAAAATAGAAGGGTATCCCTTATGATAAATGAAGTGCACAAGGGATACAATAAATAACAACATGACACCAGAATAACAATAGTCAAATTTTAAATAAGAGACAATGTTCCCTATTTAAATCCCATTCATGTACCTTAACTAACTAAGTTTCAAACAGTATGAGAGAAACCTTACATTATACATTCAACCTTTCCTTCTGGGATCATGAAGATTTAGCACCCAAAAAATCCAATTCAGTACATAGTGGTCAATATGTAATAAGTCAAACGCTTTTAAGACTTTCAAGTAACTAGGACAAACAAAAATACCTCAAGCTCATTCCATTTTTAGGATCTTTTTCCTCCAACTCAGCCATATGGGAGATAATATTCTAACTTAACACCTTGTGAGGATCAAAATTTTCACTTTTTGTTTTATAATTTTTGATCATTTTCTATTTTTGATATTTTTCTATTTCTTCAAAATTTTCTAGTTAGTATGTTTTCCAGTTCTTATTATTTTCCTTCTATTTAAACTTTATATTTTTTTAGTCATTTGCTTTATGTTTTTGTCAATAATATTACTAGTCGTGATACAAAAATTAGTATTGTATTTTAGGTTTTTCTTCTATGCTATCAAGACAATTAGGTAAATATTGGTATAACATAGTGAGACCACATTATCCATCCCACCAGTTACTATAAGTAAAGGGTTTCTATTAAGAAAGCAATAAGGTTCTTCTCACATGCAACTAAAATTAACTCATGATCATTGTGCCTTAAAGAAAAGTGGAAGGATAGAAGGGAAATGAAAAAGGAGTGGCATTAAGGAGACTTATTGATTCTTTACATTTCCTCTATGGGCCTTACTACTCCATGTGTTTACCTCATTACTTATGTTTTAATTTTAATGAAAGCATGTTCTTGAATAAGTGTTACCTTACCATGTCATTGGAAAGAGATGTTACCCATGCCTAAAGGTAGTCCTCTAGTAAGGAAAGCTTAATTATTAATTAATTAATTCATAAAAAAACTGATTCTTGCAATACCATAGGAAAAAAAATGTTATCCATGCCTAAAGGTAGGCTACTTCCAAGAAACCCAAATGTATCTTGGACTAGTCTCATTATGCAACCAGAAAGACATGTTACCCATGTGTGAAGGCATCCCTTTAATCAATGGCCAAGTTTCCTTAAGTTTTAATGTTTAACTAATAATTACTTAAAACTAATTTCTTGTTTTCTTTTGTTAAGTAGTGATATCTTCATATGATTGTGGTGGTCCTATGGTTATAAGTTTAGGATGATGTAATGTGATATCATTGACAAAGATATGGCCTTGTTTTAAACTTGGATGGATAGGTATGATGATTATTTTTACAACAATTGACACAAGAACCTATTATAAACATAGTAAGGTATCTCAGGTTCTAATCTCTGTAATCCCTTCTCATCTCATTATTCACCTTGTTGTTGCATATGATTATATACCTAATGATTTTTTTATAGTATACTATAGGATCCGAATGAAGGTGATCCTACATGATTAGAAGAAAGGCATGATTTGAATTTAATTACTAAGGTGCCCAAAGACATCAATATAGTTGGTTATGCAAGGGCATTATAGTAGGAGCCTACTTTAGGAAGGATTTACTTGTACAATTTTTATAGATCATGACATTGAATTAACCTCACATCTTGAAGGATATAATGGGAATATTTTCTAAATTTATGCATAATTTTGAAACTACTTCTCATCAATTTTGGTTAATTTGTAATGTTTTTATATTGAAAATTTCTCCAAATTTAATATTTCTTAGTCATTTTGAAACCTCATGATTTAAATATTTTAGTACATTTTTAATATCTTGTGAACTAGACCTTTGATTTCAATTATTTGAAACTTATGTGCTCTCATAGTTGAGCTTATTTGTTGTGGGGGCTAAGGATATGATTTGCAAAAATTTCATAGCATCCTCATTTTTAAACATTATGGTAGCTAATAGTAAAAGTAACTAAAATGACTTAATAACTTAACGATTATGGTTAGCCCAGAGCCTTATGAACGTTATTATGTAATTAGATTGAGGTTAAATGTTGAATTTTTCAAATTTTATGATAACCAAAAATTTGAAAAGAGTTTAATAATTAAGGAAAAATCACCAAAACTAATGCTGATCCTTTGGTGATTGAAGATGATGCCTACATAAATGTCTAAAGTTGAAGGTCTTTCACAGGATAAGCAAAATAGGCCAAGGAGAGGAAAAAAATAGACATGCCCATGGGAAAATATTAGAAACATGGATGCAAGCTCAAACATTAGATGTTTGCTACCTAGAAATCCATGGGTCAATGAGAAGACATCTTAGGCCATCCTTAAAAAGTTTTGCATAAAAATAGAAGTGCCAAGATAACAATCAAGGTTAAAAAAAAATTCCACCACTAGCAAAAACATGAAGATTCATCATTGGTAGGTTTTTAAATATTTTTGTAATTTTATAAACTTTGATATCTATCTAGTCATTTTTTCATTTTGTAACGCAATTACTGAAAGAAATTTTATATTGCAGAACTTAGATTCATCATGTTAGTCATTCTAGTCGTAGTCACCCCATAATGTAATGAAAATTTATCCATTTTATATAAATCAAGAATGAGTTTTGAATGAGTCATGGGGGTATGATAAATCATGAAATTGTACTACTCATTTAAGATATTGTATCTACAATATCGTATATGCTTGGTCACATCTACGATATCGTATATGCTAGGTCACATCTACGATATCATATTTGCTACATCGCATCTACTATATTGTAGGATAGCAAATTGTTATAGATTTGATATTATGATTACAATAAATTCTTATAAATATGAGTCATCTATCAGGTTTATTTGACTTTAATAACTCCATTAGCAAGACTCTTATGGTTATCTTCTATAAGACTAAGCCAAAATTTCCTATGAGTGCTCGTAAGATGAATTGAATTAATTGAACAAAGTTTTATTTAAGTGTAGGATGTACCTAGACACTTCTACATGATAGCAATGAAATTTCAATTTATTTCTTTCATTGCAGCACTTGAAATAACACTTAGTTTATTTTTAGCATTTTCCTCTACACTTTACTTCCTAGTACTTAACAATTAAGCGTTTTATTCTGTAATAGGGTGACTATGAGCACTTCAAGCATAACATATTAATGTATGGTAATCCCAATTTTTGATACTTGATATGCTCAGTAGTAGAAATTTAGTAACCTAGCAATGTTAATATAGGTTTAGGAAGGGTATGAAAAGTGAGAACGAATGCTCTTTTATGCTTAGGATAGTTTAGGTTATCTTCAAGTTCATAGTTAGTCTAATTTTTAGTATCTTAAATATTTTATCATTTTAATAGTTTACTAATAAAAATAAAAACATATTATGTTTCAATTACACTTGACCATATTGATTGATCTAGCATAAGTAGTGATTAAGAAGACAACAACTAGCAACATCATGCTTGATTATCTAAGAGACTATTAGCCCAAAGTTCCATAGAATTTAACCAGATCATTCCTACATGATTGTGATTCATATGGTTGAGTGTAGGGACCACTTTTTATTAATCATAAGCCTAATATTATAGGTTTCATTTGTATCTCACAACTAGCCTAATATCTTCTTCTTAAGACAAAGGACTTTTATCATGTCTTCAAGCAACATATTTTCACATATAGCACTAGGATTGTACCTATGATTTGCAAAACCACAAGTCATTTATTTAAATCAAATAAGCTATGCCCTAATAATAATTGAAAGATGTATAATTAAAACTTGTAAAAGTATAACATATAGGATTTGATTAAAAAATTTATGTGTAACACTAACTACCTAATCAACATGATATTACAAAAGTACAAGTGTCAAATAATGAGATATTTTAAGTGATGTACATAATTACAAAATTGGACTTGATGATCATGCAAATAATAGACAAAAGAATTATTATAACACTAGTAAATGAAATTACACTCTTGGTGGCATTAGCTCTTTACCTTTTTTGATGATGTCTTCGATGGTTGGTAAGGAGCTTTTGTTCACCAATTCAAGATCACCTATCTTTCAATCATAGTTTGTGATTTCTACATGCACAAGGAATTCCCATGGACATGGTAGTCTAGGGAAAACCTTGTTAGCTTAGATGAACTAATCAAAAAATAATAGTTATTCATTCTTCAAAGTTACAAATTACTACTTTCATTCATCAAAGTTTTTGAGTTGTTGAGCTAGGTTTTTTGCTACATCACTTTGCTTAGTGAAATGACTCTTATACACTTCTTTTTTGACTTGTTCATTTTGTAGATTTTTATTCATATACTTATGTTTTTTTAATTACCTTTACACATTGTCTAAATATTAGTTAGCTTTTTCTCCAACTCTATGCATGGTCTTCATACCATGATGTAAGAAATATTAATGTAATGTAAGCTAGCGTAATCAAGGTGCTATTTCAAAAGATTTGATGATAAAATATTTCTGCTTGATTACCATGCTATGTTTATGTCAGATGGGATTTGTGACACTATATATTGAATAATTTTTCTAAAGTTTGTTAGATTCTTTTCATTAATTTCTTTCTATTCTCCTACTTGATTGCTAGAAATTTTTTTGGTAAATTCATCCTTCAAGCCTTATGTTGCCAAGTAGAAACATCCATTTTAGATTGTTGTCAAATCCTATGTGCCTTGAGCATTGGAAAATTTTTATTTTTGAAAGCTAGCCTAGTTATCTTTACATTAGTGTATGCTTACTTTTGTTTGATTATTTGGGGATGCTCTTCAAAATTATTTGTCCTTACCTTTCTCTAGTGTGTTCACCTCATCTATTAAATCCCTATGGACTTATCGAGAGAGTTATTAAAATAATTCTCTAGATAATTACATAGGACAAAGCTTCTTCTTTGAACTACTTCATAACTTTTTTTTGTATGATAGTTTTCTCTTTTTATATCTCTTTTATTAACTACACATCTTTGATGTTATAGAAGTTAATGATATTTTCTAGTGAAATGTGATGGTTGGGCTTCTTGAGTTGAGTTTGAAGTTATACTAGTTTTTACTTTACCTTTAGAAGCTATACATAACACATTTGATCCAAAGTTTCTATAATTATAAGGTTTCCTTGGATAGAAAGCAATTCATATTGTAATGCAAAAACATCATTAAGAAATTCAAAGATTTTAGAAAGGATTTTTCTTATCATCATGACTTGCTAAAGGATTTTCCTATGCCTATGGAAGTTGGATGTGCATGTACAACTTCTATTAGTTGATGAGTTATTTGTTCCATGCGAGTAGATATGGTAATATTCTTTTCAGCTTCTAGATTGATCAATAGCATTACAAGTACATTAATTTAATTTTTTAAGATGTTACTATGACTTATATTTCTTTATCTTTCTCTTCATGTGGAAATACCACCATAGTATTAACACTTCTTTCTTCAAGCATAATCTTGAATTATGTTATCCTACCTAAAATTTAAGGTTATTCCTTGGAAAAATTTAAGGTTAGCTTTGTTGAATGTTTGGTTCGTCAAAACCTTAGGAAAAATGGGGATCATAGAATGTTTATTGTGGATGGTGTGTTTACAAGACATGAACAAGAAGTCCACATGAGCACTAAGGACTCAAAGGAGACGACATCTACAATGAGATGAGAAAGTGAAGACTATATGAGTCAAGATGAAAGCATGAATGAACATGGATGAAAACCAAAGACTACAAACCAAATGAATATGCTCTAAGGACTAGGAAGAAGACAAATTGATGAGAGGAAGCCTCAGAAATCAAAGCCAAGAGTTGAGGAAATGTCTCTATCCTAGAAGAGACGTCTTCCTAGTGATGTCCCATATCAGACGTCCATCAAGATGTCTCTCCTGAATTGAGGCCAATCTTAGGTAGAAGTCCCAGATTTGAAGGAGACATATACACTAGCCATTGCATGAATTTTAAGGAGTTTTCAGAAACTCAAAGGCCATCAAAAGATACCAAATTCTTTGAAATTGTGCAAGTACTTTTCACATCAAAGCAATCATTGTTATTTCTATGCTATTGTATTCTTGTTCATCATTGTAACATTGTTTTCTTGGTTGTATGTTGAATTGAGCTTCAACAACAAGGACTCATAATTTTAGTTACATTCTTTCCTTGTGTATTTTTGTTTTTCTTGTTACCTTGCAAGGTTGATATGCTTCTTGCAAGAAGGCATTCACATTGCTCTTGTTTGGACCTTGCAGGGTTGAGTTGTTTTGCAATGTTAAAACACTTTGAAGTAGAGATTAATTTTATAAAGGTTTTGGAATCCTTGAAACCACATTTTAAACATGTTGGGACCTTACATGGTTGAGTGGTTTCGTAGTGATGAAATACTTTGGTGCAAAGCTTAGAGCTTGTATAGGGTGTAATGCCATTTAAACCATATTTAATTGAGAAACAAAGTCTAAAGGTGTGCATGGATTCTACCCTCCAAGTGTGGAAGTACCCAAGTTGGGGAGCCACATAAAATTTTGTGTTTTTTGTGTGGTAGGTACAATTTCAAGTGGGAACTTATTCATCCCCCTTCTAAGTTCTCAATCCTTAAGTGGTATTGGAGCCTGGTACTATTACATTTGGCTTCAACTTTTAAGAGTGAACTATGGAGGGGACATCTTATACAAAGCCACCAATATTTGAAGGGTTTAATTTTGCTTATTAAAAGGCAATGATACACTTTAAGTTAATGGAGTTTGAGGTATGGGAGTTCATCCTTGAAGGTTACACATTGCTTGTTGACAATGCAACAAAGGCCATCAAGGCACGGAGCAAGTAGACATTAGAAGAGAGCGATAAGTTCATGTATGATTCTAAAGAAAAAAATTATTTATATTGTACATTAAATAAGTATAAATTTAATAGAGTAGTTGGATTTAGAATTACCAGTGAAATTTGGGAAAACTTACCTATGAGGGCACATCCATAGTTAAATAATCAAGACTCTTGGTTTTGAAAAGTGAGTATGACAAACTCAAAATGAGGAAAGGAGAAAACATAAAAGATTATCTTTCTAAGGAAAATAATCTAGTTGTAGCTATTAGGGGTACAAGTAAGGACTTTATTGAAAGTGAGGTCATCATTAAAATGATTAGAATACTCCAACTTGAATTTAGACTTAAGGTTATAGCTATGGAAGAAATTAGGGATTTTTCCATCTTAAAATTTGAAGAATTTCAAAGTGTTCTCATTGCCTATGAAATGAATCTCATAAGTGAAGGGGAAATAAAAGAAAAGCCCATTAACTTGAAATAAGCATCCAAAGAAAAGGAATTAGTTGAGTAGGATGTAGTGAAGAGAAAATAGCTCTTCTATTAAGAAGAGTTGAAAGGATTCTAGAAAGAAAGTGAAGAAGCCTCAATCAATTAGGACCAAATCAAGTCAACTCAAAAGGTAAGGATAGAGCTAAAAATTCTTCAAATTCTAATTTTGTTGTTTTTTCAATAGAATGTTGGGTATGTGATGGAAGAGGCCATGTGGCCTCCAAATGTCCTAGCAATAGCAAGTTACAATGAAAGGATAAGAGAGACATGGACATGAAGAAGACTAAATTCTACTCAAGCTGGGATGATGAAGAAAAAAGTGAAGAAGAATTGGAGGATATTTCAAAAGATTCACATCTCATCTGTATGGATCTCACAAATGACAAAACCATCTTGTCGGATGATGATGATTAAATAGACTTAAAAGAAGTAAGGTATGAACTCCTGTGCAATGAACTTTTATCTCTTCAAAATCTTTATATAAAACTAAAGAAAAAACTAAATAATAAAGATCAAGATATATCTTTATTGAATACGAATGTTTTATATCTCACAAAAGAAACCTTAGACCTAAGAACTCAAAATAGAAAACTAACCATGACCTATGAGCATATTAAGGAAGAACTTGTAGATGTTAAACTTGTGAATGAGAGGCTAGTGAAAGGAAAAGAATCACCTCAAATAATTCTTAGGAAAGGAAGAAGTCCAAATGATAAAAGTGGACTAGGCTACTGTTAACAAGAATAAGCATATCCACAAAATGTATTTGAATAAGAAGTCTCTTCAAAGATTGAGGTAGCTACTAATACTACATTTAGTCAAAGAACAACTTCAAGGTTTAATAACTGTAATAGATTTGGACATAAAAAATGGGTTTGTGATTTGAAACATTATCATATGAAAATCTAGGAATATCACAAAACTTCTTGGTCCTATCCAAATGTGTCTAGAAAGGTATCTATGCAGGACAACAAAAGAATGGGGATAACTCAAAAGGAAAAAAGTGCTAGGAAGATATGGAGGATCAAAAGAAAAGAAGATGATTATGAGGAAAACCTATTCAACCAATTTGTGAAGGGGAGCTAGTCATTGGAAATAGAAGAAGTGTGCATAAGAGGAGGTACCTCAAAAGGTGGATCTCTCTCTTAAGATCCTTATACACCTTCATTTTCTTTAGCAAGAGAGGTAAGTAGAGGCAAGTTTTTCAGTTTATTATGAATACATGTTAAGACTATAATTCATAGTAGCCATCCCTTAGCCCTTTCTTGATGAATAGTTGAATCTTAGCCTTGATGAGATGTCTTCTTGAAGATGTCTCCCATGAAACATCTTCAAGACTGAAGAGACATCTACTTCTCAAAGGAGACATCTACCTGTGCTTTTGGTCAATGTGGTAGAGATGTCTACTTTCCTACTGAGACATCTATATGTTGTTTTTAGTTATGACATAGACATATATCTCTTAAAGGAGATGTGTATATTTTTATAAAAAATCCTCATTAAGTGTAATTATATAAATCCAAACACTCATTTTTCATTCATTCTTCCATGTCCAAGCATAGAAGACCAAGGGGACATGACTAGGGCTTTATGAACAATAAATATTTATGCCTTTTCTTTCAAATCCATGACCCATAAGAAGATTGAAATGTTAAGGCCACCACCAAGGAATATCTAGAAGTCAAAGGAAGCTTCCTTTGATGCTGCTAACACCTACAATCCTTAGTTTAGGTCCCTTGACACCCAGCATTAGTTTGGGGTAACTCAAACCATTTATGTCATCTTTGAACATTATCTTTATTTCTAGAAAAATTTTCAAAAGGAACTAATGGGATTTTTCCAAGTTTTAAATTAGGTTACTTTCATTTCAATAATTTTTTGTGTGCTTGAAATTCTCATTGGAGAATTTTATAGCAACATTGTGATTACAAATGCTTCTATTGGGGTTTTTACTACCATGATTGTGGGTTTGCTAATTGATGTCTCTTCTTAAGTTCTTAATGCTAGTCTTGGGATTTCTAGTGTTGGTGTGTTTAGAATTATCATTCATTCCACGAATGATATTTTCATGAATGGTATGATTCCTATCTTTCAAGATGAATTTTGCGATGCTTTGTTTAGGGAGTCAATATCTCTATGTAATGGGAGAGTTTATAGGGGTTAGATGGTCCTAGATACTTCCATTCTCTCTTTCATTATTTTATATAAAATCATTGCAAAAGGAGGAAGCTATAATTATTTTTTGCTAGCCTAAAAATTTGTTCTTTATTGCCTTCTCATAGGACAACGCTTGGATTTGTGTCACACTCTTTGTTGGGACATGTTGGGCTTATTCACCAAAACGAGAATCTATGAGCATCCTCACCTCATTAGTTTGCTAATCCAATAGAGAGGTGTTTCAATACTTGACATGCCTTTACTTAAAGGTAAGAGAAGCCTTGGTGAGTACTTGGAAAAGAGGGGCTTCACTCATGTCAATGAAACAAAATCTAGCACTAGGCCTTAAACATCTAGAAAGAAGAGATCTGCATCACCATGTTAGTTCTCTCCTCAGTTTAGAAAGTCTAAATTTGGTAGTGGATAGATGACATGATCTCTAAAGAAGCTACTGAGGCCCTTAACTTGTGTTGTTGGATGGATTAGTAGAAACCTCTCTTAACTTCATAAGAAAATGGATATAACCGGGATACCTATTCCTCCTGATGGGTAGCAGTTTCAAAAGATCACCACTTCTTTCATATTAAAAAGTGAGGAGAATTGTTCAACCCCACCAAGACATTTAGTAGTAGCTAAGCCTTCCCAAGCCTATGACTTAGGAAATGCCTTTGACTTAGAGGAGGAGGATGGATCTCTAGCATGTGTCTAGGGGGAGCTTCCTAATCTCATGTAGCCTGGACCTAGTTCCCACCATCAAGTTGATGCTTTGAGGACAATTTGAGTAATAACCCATGGAGAGAATCTTTGGAACTTCTTCCCAATGGAGGCCTATTAATCCTATCACCTGTCAAAGAAAGGGTGCTTCCTCATCCTCTCAACAAGTTCCATCCTAGTAGGATCCGCTAGCTTCATCTCAATTTTGAGTGAAGCTTCATCCATGTAGGGCTCTAGTCTAGATATCTTTAGATGATGATGATGAGTAGCATGTCTCCAATGCCAGTACCAATAGTGATGATGATGAGGAGGAGACCTATAGACCTTCTCATGTTGCAAATACTTTAGATAAGGACTTAGATGATGCCACTAAGGTTAGTGATTAGCTTTCTTAGGTGGTCCCTCCTTTTGGGTGATGTCCAAAAAGGGGAAGAATTTTTGGATTATATATTTTGTACACTGTGGAGCTACTGTATGTATGATGCTTATGATGTTTGTAAAATTTATGCTTATGCTATATAGATAGGTTGGGCTTTGAATTTTTTGTGATTTTGGAAATCTTTAGTATCATTTTTATTAGCTTGCTTTCTTGTGTTTTACCTCTATGATTTCCTTTAGATGCCATTGAAATTTATATGTCTTAAGAATTTTTATTATTTATTTTTATTTAAATTTTATAGTTACTCACCCATTTTCTTAAGTTTTGGACATCACCAAAAAGGGGGCAATTGTTGACCTTTTGATATGTCAAAGTGTTAAGGAAAATTAACAGCATAGAATGTTTGTTGTGGATGTGTTTACAAGACATGACCAAGAACTCCACATACTAATTAAGGACTCAAGGGAAATGAGATCTATAATGATATGACAAAGTGAAGACTGTGCAAGTTGGTATGCAAGTTGTTATTTTTATGTTATTGTTGGTATGAAAGTTGGTATACAAGTTGCTTATTTTTATGTTATTGTTGGTATGCAAGTTGTTGCTACACTAATATATATTCTTAACATAGGTAATGGATCTTGCACCTTTTTTTAGACATCAACTTTATAATTTCTACAAATGATGCCTATGGAGACCTCCTAAGCATATCATTAGTGTAACTAATTGTACCTTTTCTCTTACATGACTTTTGAATGATGCATGAAAATAGGGAGGTTTATTTTTGGTAATATTATGATCAAAGAATTTGTGTTTAATTTTTTAGAATATTAAATGAGAATTATTAGCTTTACTCTTTCACCAAACAATTTCAATTTCTTGTTCATGAAATGATGTAATCTTGTTAGCTCTAGATATTAGGAGCAAATGGTAAGTCATCATCCTGAAGAATATCTTATGGATAGGTTTTGGATTATTGTATGTCTTATTTCTTTGCTCATATGGATTCTTGAACTAGCCTTAATTTTTTAGCTTTTTGACTATGATGATAATTTAGGAAATTAGGATCCTTCATTAGGTAATCTTGATAATTTTAAAATTTTATTAGTTTTATAGGAAACTTTAGTCTCTCCTATTATCATAATGTAGTCTTTCTATTAATCCTTTAAAAAGAGGCATGTCTTACCAATGTACCATTCTTTACTTATTATTAGGATTGGCCACATTGGTATTGTTTTAATGAAGTATATAAAATTATGCTTCACTTGAATTTTATTTTAGACATAATCATCCTTAAGGATTTACAATAAGAAATTGAAGAATGTAACCTCTATTTGATTAGTTATAGTATATTGTACTAAGGCTTGCGACAAGTCTCCTTGGGGTTGCATCACCCTTATTAACTAGAGCTCATGTTCCTCTAATACCTATTTAGCAATCCCATATTGGACTAGTTGTGTTGGTTTGCACTTGGCCTCATCCAATCCTAGGTCTATTCTTACATTCTACCTTGGTTCACATGCCCCTTACCGACAATTACATGTCATATATTATCACCAAAAAAATAGGTAGATTAGTTCTTAGTAATGAAATCTAACATTTATTCCATCATAAATCCCTTTGATAAGATTGAGTTTTGAAAATTTAGGCATGTAAGATTTCAAGGACGTGTCAAATGATATTTCCAATTTTGAAGGTGCTCAAAATTTCCTTATCTTTTAATTTCAAACATATGAAAAATTCTCAAAATTTTTGACATTTATGTCTTCTATGACTAAATTGTAGCTCTAGGTGCATTATATGGTAAAGGAATAGGATCAATAAATAGCTATATTACTTCGAAGGCCTAGAGAAGTTTAACATGAAAAATTCCTTTTATGTTTGAAAGTAAATGAATAAAATATAAAGAGGTGTAATCCATATATGTATTAGATCTTTTCATATGTGTTGATGTAGATGCATTGAGGTAGCTACATTTTAGTTTATAAATTTGATTTTAAACTTTATTTTCTAAGGCTTTGATCAATTTTGCCTAACTTTTGAGATGTTTGAGCCTGTTAGTATTCATTTGAATGATTTTGAGCTCCTCTTTTTATGTTTTGACTACATATCATGAAATTTCATTAGAAATTGATTAAAATTTCCTATATATTTATTTTTTAGAGGTCCTAACAACTATATATCTTGGATTTTACTTCGATTAGAGATTAAAATGATGTGTTTTCATGTTTATATTGGATACTATGACCAAATTGCAATTGAAAGTAAGTCATAATCTTAGGTTATGAGTAGGTTTTAGCTCATAGTGAATCAAAACCATATTTTTTGAAGAAATTTGACCTAGGTAAGAAGTTGTGATACAAGTTTGACTCACACGGGATTACAGTATACCAAAAAAGATTGCTAGAGACTACTACTTGTAACCATTTGCACTAGTAAGAGATTTGTTCTTAGGTTTCTATTGAAGGTAAAATTGTAGAAAATTAAAATTCACAGTCATTCACACTATGATTAAGTTCAACTTATCTTTTTACATCCTTAGGAGATTGTAAAGGCCTATAATCTATGGAGAATTGTGATTAGTTTAGGACTACAAGTGAACTATGACTTGTAATCCCTTGTAGTAGCTTGCTTGGAAATTTTTAAAATGTATTTGAAATATAAAATTGATGAGGTTTCAAGAAAAATGTTATAAAAGAGAAAAATGAAGGGGAATTAAGGCTCTTTTTGTTAATTTGGTGTTCTCTTAAAGCAAGGATAAAGCTTTAGAACATTTGAAAAAATGAAACTAAAATGTTTTACTTCCAAATACTAAGATTCCTGGATCTATTAGATCATTTTTAAAATATCTTTTAAAAAAATAATTTTTTAAATTTCAAACTCAATGCTACCTAGTAAAATCAAAGTTATGACCTAGGTTTACTAAGCTAAGATTGTTATTAGTAAGGCAACATCTCATTTGTGTGAGTCCACATTACATTATATTAGCTCTTTGGCACTATGATTCTCATCTAGTGAATGAGATTAGGATTATGAGTGATGTTGGGACTTATGTCTTTTATCCATTGCTAAGTAATATGTGGTTTGATATGATTTGAAGACTCAATTCTTTCATAGATCCTTAAATTATATGTTCATGATTCCAATTTCTTTGTATTTGGATATATTTCTAATTTTAATGCATTAATAGAGAAGTTTTTAGTGGTGTTTTTATTTTTACCTTATTATGCATGAATTGGGGATGTTGCATGTTGCGTATAAGTATGGCTTGGGGTTTAATTATTTAGGGATGGTTCATTAAGTTATTATTTGTCAACTTTTGAGTTAACGACCAATTTTTTCATTATTTCCTTTCTCATGTGTCATGTTCAAAAGGTTAGAAGTCATAGTTGTTTATGAAAGAAAATTTAGTAAAATTAAATTCATAGTAGAAAATATTATTAAGGAGGGGATAAAATTCACATAAAAAAGGGCCAAGCCTCTCTCCTCTAATATAAATATAGATCAAAAGCCTTCAAATTGAGTAAGAATGAGGAAGTGCTAGTGAGTAACCATGAGTGCTATCATTTTATTCTTTCCTTTATTACTTTATTCTCAATCTATATGATGTTATTAATTGTTAAAATAATAAATATCTCAAAGAATTTTCCTATGAATTCACAAGAATTTTCAGATTTTAGACCCTCCATCATTGATCTATGTAGCTTTCAAGATTTCTTCATTTTCAAGATCCCTCCATTTCATTCAAATTGAAAAAGCTCATAATTATTCTCATAAAACTCTCATAATGATATATTAATCTTATAATTCTCAATCTCTTAATACATTAATCTTACAAATTTCACAATTATTGGTAGTTACTTTGGACTACCATTATTTCCTTATTCTTTCCCTAGCAAGAAGAAACTAATGGTGGGAAAAGCTCTATTTAGGACCAGCATTTATCTCTTCCTTCTAATGAAGATCATAAGGATGAGAGTTTCTTCAAAACTCAAGTTTAGGTGTTTCTTGGTCTCTAAAAATACCAAGGCCTTGATACCTCCAAATAAACTCAACGGTTTTAGAGAATTGTATTTTTGGTTAAAATAGGCTCTAAATTCACAAAATTACATCTTAAGAGTTTTAATACCTAGTTGTATTGTAGTAAAAATATTCAGCCCCTTTTTATTACTCTATTTGGTATCCACAAATTCCTAGCTATATTAGAGCTACTTAGTCAATATAATCTTGATCATGTGCTACCTATACTAATTGTCCTTTTAGCTAATGCTTAAGTGCAATTCAAAAAATCCATTATTAGCCTTCCCTAAAGAAAAATTCTCTAAGAAATACTTGAAAATAGCTAAAGATTGAATGGATTTTAAAAATATGGTTGGAAAATTGCATAAAATATTAAGAATTAAAATTATTGACATAAGTAATAATTTTGAAACATAAAGTTGTTTAAATCAATCAAGAATACCAAGAACTACTAAACTCTTGGCTCAAACAAGAAATTTATCAATTCCAAGAAATGAACTATAAGCCATACTATGATCATAATTACTAGCTAAGAAACTATGATAAACTAAAGAAAATAAAAATAACTCACTCAATAGAACTAAATGAGATAAATAAAATTAGACTTTAAAATGTCATTGTACAAAATTTAATTTCTCCTAGCTTCTCCATTTTCGAGATGATTTTTAACAAGTCTATTTTGGGCATTATATAATAGCCCCTAGTAGTTACAATCATAAAGAAATTTTAAAGCTATAGTTGCCTCATATTATACTCATATCAACTATAAGTTTTTAGATAATTGTTGAGCCTCTAAAGAAATTCTTCTCATCCTATGAATTTGGAATCCTTCGATTGATAACTGCTATGTTAGTTTTCCATGATTAAGAAGGCCCTTAATGACCTAATTCATTGTATCCAATTCTATTTTGTTAAGCCCTTTGAGTGCATCTTTAGCTTCTAAATTTTCTAAAGGTAATTTTGTTATTGAATTGGTTAATTTTATTAGGCAGCTCCTGCATTGGAATAAGCCTATCCTAAATCAAGCTTTCTTTTTAGTAGTTTTTCCCATGAATATGATAACCATCATCATCATCATAGACAAGAAACTTTATATATATGGTGAAATTACCTCTTTTTCCACTTTGTCTAGGTCATATAGTTCATGGGATCTTATTTTCTTTACTACAAAAATAACTTGTTTTCTTTTGATTTCTATGATTTCTTCTTTAGTCTTGTGTATCCATTCTCTATTGTAATTAATTGCGGTAATTACATCTATGAAATATAGTTGAGCTAGGTATATTTAATCTAGGGCTTTTCCATTTTTGGCTTATTCTAACTCAGAGCTAGTCATAGCCAATCTTTCCTTCATTTAAGCTTCCTCATGTTCTGTGTTTTCTAGCAATGATTCCTTAATGGTTATCATTACTTTTAGTTGTTCATTCTCCTCTCTTAAGATCTTCATTTCTTCCCATAGCTTGGATATCTCTTATTCATTTTGCAACAAAAACTCTTTAAGTTTAGCTATTTGACCATTGGCTATCTGTCACATATCCTTGATCAGAATAGCTATGGTTTCAAACATGTCTTTATGTTGCATCATAAGCTTTTTTCCCCCTATTTGTGGATCATCTTCCTTGTATTCAAAGATGATGTTGGCTTTTATTTCAAACGTAGTTGAAAGCTTCCAGCTCAGTATAATTTTTCTTTTCTTCTTCTAAATCTTGAATGATCCTTCCACTACTTTCATTAAGTATTCCAAAAGGAAATTTTGGACAGTAAGGGTAAATGATGAGCTTTCTCCTTCTTTTTTCTATTATTATTATAATTGTATCTCTACTAGTTGTGGCTGCTCTAGTAGCTTCTATTGTTATTATTTTAACCTTTGTTCTTATTTGTTATTGTTGTTGTTCCTTCTTAGCCATGGCTTGCTTAGCTCTTTCCTTCCTCATGGCTTTTACTTTTGCATATTAATCCCCATCAAGAGGAAACCTCTTAGTAGACATTTCATTCTCTGGTTCCAGTAGGTTCTAAGAAAAATAATTCTCCTCCATTAGAGCTAAGTATTTCTTTGAGAAATCTTGGGCTAAAGAATGATATTTATCTTCCATCCATCTACATACTTCAATAACTGGAGCATCACAAACAACAACTAACAACTTCATTGATAGGTTTTTCTTTAGCTATACTAGAGTTTCCTCTTTAGCTTGATTTACCTCTTTGTCAGTAGCTCTGAGATAAACTATAGTGATATCATTTGACCAATGAACCTTTCTAGTTTTGGAAGTGCAATATATTCTCTTCTAAGATAGAGAAAAGTTACATTTCTCTTGGTATCTCCTGGTCATGGCTCTCAAATGCCATGAATTAATAAACTCCTAAAAGCCAAATTTAAGGTGGAAAAACTCCTTATGCTTGCAATCATATCACATAGGACCCTCCCACATCTTCCATCCAACTTATAAGGTAGGCAATTAAGAAGCTACAAACCTTGGTAACTTGAAAGCCTTTTCCTCAAATCCTACTATGAGGATTTGGGTATAACAAGCATGAAGAAAGATAGCTCCATGATATTTTTTCCTTATTTCATTAATAACATGATATTAGACAATTTAGAACATTTCTACTAAGGTTGACCCTTGGCCTAAAATTGAGCTTATAGAGCTATATTTTCTCGTATATTTCTTACCATTCCTCTATTGATTCTGTAGACTATAAGCTTGATTTCTTCACTAAATCATGTTCTTCATCAATGTTAAATAGGCCAACCCCCTCCACTTCTAGCTTTAAGCATGTAACATTAGTCTAGTATTAGAGTTGATAGATGTTCAGTTTGAATTGCTGTGAATACTTTGAGAAATAAAAAGTATTGACATCTTGGAATTTTTTGGAGCACCTTATTTCTCATTATGTGAGATCTTGGTTGTGTTTTTTGAGGATTTTTAAGCATTTCTACATTCTTCAATGGCTGCTTTATCTCTATTCTTGACTCTATTTTAGCTCTTAGCTCTACTTTAGATTCAAGCTCTATTTGCCAATGGCTTTGTGTTTGAAATCTATCCAAAATCTACTTATTAATGTTTAGAGCATTTTTCTTTAATTTGCTCACTTTAGATAGGTTGCTCAACTCAATTCTTGATACATGTTACAAGGTTTGATTCGTTGATCTACTTCATTACAAGCTCAGAATCCCAACCTATTCTTGTTATTGTAGCTTTACCCTAGTATTGATGTCATTTATTAGAATCATTTTTGAACCTTCTTATTAAGCCAATTTTTAGCTCTACGAACTCGCTCTACAAAGAAACTAACATGGAAAAGTCATCCATATTCTTACTTATAGAATTAAATTTTAGTTCTATGAACAATCCCCCACTTTTAAGTTGATGTGGCATAGTATTCTCAAGGTTGGATTTTGAAATTCTCTTGTAGATCCAAATCTTCATTTTTCAAACTCATTCTACTAAGGAGTTGACATGGTAGAGTGGCTTTGTAGCTAACTTGTGAAACTGAGGCATAGAATCACTTTTTGGTTCTACAATCTCCTTCTCTACCTTGAACTTACATGACTTTTGATTTTCTTAAAAATTTATATAATGAGCTTAGCTAAGCTGGATTAAAATTATAATTTTCCACATGTGAAATAACCTATAGTAGATCCCATGTCTTTATTCTTTGATGCTTACATTCCTTGTAGAAATGTTTTAGAGCTTGTATTTTGGTTGTCTGAGCTTGTTGATAAGCTAACATGGATTGTAGAAGAAGTTTAGATCTTTTTCATAAAATTAATTTTTGGTTCTAAAAACCCTTTGTTGACCTTTTGGTATGTCAAAACGTTAGGAAAATTTAGAACAAGGATGTTTGTGTGGTTATTGTGTTTATAGGACAAGAACATGGATGACATCTACAAATGATATGACATCCACAAAGAGATGTCAAAATGAAAATAATAAGTAGATAACTAGGACTTGTTGGACATGGATGGGGACTCAATGGAACATGGACTTCATAGATAGCAAGCACTCAAGAGAGCTTGGACAAAGACTTCATTAGAAAAGTGCGAGCAAGGATAAAGATGAAGAATACAACAAAATGAAGAAGTTCCCAATGTCATGGATGAGTGAAATTAATGAAAGGAAGCCTTGGGAAGCTAAGCCCAAAAATTGAGAAGATGTCTATAAGAAGTAGAAGATATCTTGTTTTAAGTATAGAAGAAGAAAAGAAGACACATTGGAAAAATAGTAGACGTCTACCATCAAGAGAAGACTTCTACATGTAGATTTCTTCTAGAAGATGTCTCTGTTGGGTGTGAGATGTCTACCCAAAATTCAAGTTTGAATAGTGAGATGTTCCAATCTTGAAGAAGACATCTCTCCTAGTTGTTAGATAGCCATTGCATGAATTCTGAGGTGATTTTGGAAACATCAAGGCTATAAGAAGACTTCATTCTCTTTGGGAATGTGAATGTTTTGTGTGCAAACAAGTGTGAACATCAAGAAATCATTGTTCATATTATTCTATTGTATTTTTGTGCTTCATTATACTTTGAATTGCACTGTTGTAGTGATCATTTTTGCTATACCTCAAAGTACAAGAAGTAGAAAATTAGTTGCATCCTTTCGTTGTAATTTTTGTTTCTCTTTTGTTGCCTTGTGGGGTTGATGTGCTTTTTGAGAAAAGGCATTTTGTTTGAGTTTGTTGGAATCTTGTGGGATTGATTGTTGGTGTAATGCCACAATATCCTAGAGTGGAGCTCAAGTTGTAAAGGTTGTGGGATCCTAGAAACCACATTCTAAGCTTGTTGGAACCTTTGTGGGGTTGAGTGGATTTGTGATGTCAAATCACTCTAGAGTGAAACTTAGAACTTGTACAAGGTATGGTACCCTTCAAACCACATTTTGAGAGGAACAAAGCCTAGAGGTGTGTAGGTGGTCTACCCTTTAAGTGTGGAGTACCCAAGTTGGAAAACCATATAAAATTATGTCTGCTTTATGTTTAAGAATTTTTGATTTGAAGAACTTATTCATCCCATCCTTCTAAGTTCAATGATCCTTAAGTGGTATTAGAGGTTGATACTCTTGTTACTTCATCAACTGGTTCTACATCATCTTCAAGAGTGAACAATGGAGGAAACCTCGTACACAAAGCCACCCATGTTCGATGGATTTGACTTCACCTATTGGAATGAAAGGATGTTGGGCTTCTTCAAATCTATGGAGTTTGAAGTCTAGGAATCCATTCTTAAAGGTTACACACTACTTGTCGATATCATAACAAGAGCCATCAAGCTCGACAACAAATGAAGCCAAGAAGAAAAATATAAGTTCATGTTTGATTCTAAAGCCAAAAATTGTTTATATTGTGCTTTGAAGAAATCTGAGTTTAATAGAGTAGTTGGATGTAAAATGGCCAAAGAAATTTAACAAACATTAGAGGCTACTTATTAAGGAACATCTATAGTTAAATAATCCAAATTGTTAGTTTTGCAAAGTAAGTATGACAAGCTAAAAATGAGAGGAGAGAAAATAAAAGATTATTTTTATAGAGCCAATGATCTTGTCATGGCCATTAAAGGTACTAGTAAAAACCTACCAGAGAATGATGTCATAAAAATGGCTAGAACTCTTTAGCTATAATTTAGACCAAAGGTCATGGCCATAGATGAAATTAGAGATTTTGAACTCTAAAATTTGAAGAGCTTCAAAGTGCTCTCATTGCTTATGAAATGAACCTCACAAGTGAAGGAGCTATCTAAGAAAAAATCATTACTCTAAAGATTTCCTCCAAAGAGAAGGAACTTAATGAGTAAGATGTGAGCCGTGAAGAGGAGATAGCTCCTCTCTAGAGGGCTACAAAGAATCATGGCAAAAAGGGCAAGCACTTCAATTAACAAAGAGGTAAGGTAAGAAGTAAAAATTTTTCCAATTCCAATTTTGATTTTTCCTATATAGAATGTTGGGTATGTGGTGGAAGAGGTCATCTAGCCTTTGAATATCCTAATAATAGCAAATGGTAGTGAAAGGATAGAGATGATGAGGAGTTGAAAAAGACTAACTTCTATACAAGTTGGAATGATGTTGATCAAAGTGAAGAAGAAGTAAAAAACTCTACCAAAGATTCTAATCTCATATGCATGGCTCTTATAGACAAAAATTTGCTACACATTGTTGAACAAGGTGGTAAGTATGATGAAAGGCATAGTAAAGTAAGAGAATAAATTCATGTTCTACATTATTTGCTTAGAAAGGACAAGATATTATTAAATACTAAGCTTGATGCTATTCACATTGAATTAAAGGAATAAATATTAGACATAATGGCTAAGATTAAACAACTAAATCCTTTAAATAAGGATTGAAGAAATTTTTAGGAAGGAGAGACTCTTGAAAAATAGCCAAAGAATATAGAGAAAGTATCATAGGAGGATAAAAGCTCAAGCTCAAGCATAGTCAGGTTTGATAATGTCATTCATGAGGAGAATAATTTATTAGTTTGTAAAAATTATGATAGTAAATAAAAATTTTGTTATTCTCATGATGATCAAAATAAGATTGGTGATAGATCTTTTCAAAAATATTTTAGTAAAGATATTTTGTAGACAACAGTAGCTACAAATGAAAAGAAGTGGAGAATTGAAAACTTCATCAAAGAGATAGATGATACAATAAGTGATTAAGAATTTATTCATAAAGAACATGAACAAATAGAGTCATCATACAAAAGATCTAATGAAAAAGAATCAAAAGGTAAGGTGGTGCTTCATGATAGATGACCTGATCTTAGCTTTCATTAGTCTTCTTCCTCTCAATTGCAAGCAAGGTAAGTGTCTATCTCCTTACTTGCTAAATTTTGTATTAGTATTTAATTTGGAAATGCTAAATTATTTTTGATATAATTTATTTATGAAATGTTAATTCTAGATTAGCTCTTATAAGAGAAGATTTTTTGTACATATGAGCTTGATGTAATTGGATTTATGAAAGTTTGTGGTATGGCAGTTGTAATGAATTTATTGATTTCTTATGTCCTAAAACCCTTGCATGTATTTCTTGGTTTGAAAACCTTGTGATGAACTATTAATTATTTCAAATCTCATTTCCTTTGGAATATTTAAGCAATTGTTTTGATACTTTTGTTGTAAAATCATCTTTTGAATCCTTAGCTAGAGTACTTGTTTTTAGTGACTAAAAACACTTGCATGAAATTCATGAACTAAAAGCTTCATATTGAACCTTAATTATATATCTTGTCACTATGGATTTGTGCTCACAAAATTCAATATCTTTTGAAAGATGTTTGATACATAATTATTTGAATTGGTACCTTTGATGAACTTCATAAATCATTTGAGAAAAGAAGCAGTTTAAGAGACTCATGTAGTACTGTTAATAAGAGACCTTAGTTTCCACACTTGATCTTAACATTACATTACAAGGGTAGTACTTTGATGATAAAAGAGCCATGATGATTACTTTTTTAAAAAGAACAAGCTGATGAAAAATGACTCAAAGAGAGCATTAGGATCTGCACATATGGAAGGGGAGCTTGCACTTAATCATCTATTATCTTCTAAGAGGCCACAAGTGTAGGGGGAGTCTTTTGAGGCTTCTACCAAAAGACACTTTAGCAACTAACCTTCTCATTCCAAAAATAAGTAAGAATTCATGTAAAGGTATCATACTATATCCAAGGTGAAAGTATGAGTTAAATCTTGGTTAATACATCTTTTAGATATTTTACCTTGTGATGTATTTATTGTTTCTAGTATTTAAATTTGACATAGATATAGACATTTACTGTTTGAACATCTTATTGACAATATATTTGGTTATTTTGGAGATATTTCCTCTGATAAGTTATGTTTATTTGACCTTTCTAGTAATTATTTTATTTAATTCTTGTATGGTAGATACACATGTAATTCATCTTTAGGCCATGCATAAGACTAAAATTTTGGATGAATTTAGAATCATGTGTTATAGGCATTTAATGGTTCAATAGATAGGTTACATGATTCTAAACACTTAAACTTTGGACATTAGCCAATAGGTTTTAATTTCTATTGGCCCTTCTATTGGTTGTGTTTGAATTCATTACTGCTTAGTATTTTTAAATTTTGGAATAGACAAGGGAAAACTCTTCATTGATATGTCTTCACTAGTCCTATAAAATCCATGCTATGGAATAAGTACTTTTTAATCAATTTTTCTTTCTTGGTAGAATGTTTATATATATATATATAAAGTCCTCATTTGTTCATTAATATTGGTTCTTATACTTTGTCTTGATTCATCTTTTTCTCTGCTTCACTACTTTTTGATGATTTTCAAAAAGGGGGAGAAGCTAGGACTCCTATGATATGATGATAATGGTTATGATAACTGTTTAAAATATATGACTTGATGCATTTTGGAGACTACTAACCCATTTTCTTTATTTTTTTACATCACCAAAAAGGAGGAGGATTTTGACCTTTTGGTATGTCAAAACCTTAAGGAAAATGGAGAACAAGGATGCTTGTGTGGTTATTGTGTTTGTAGGACAAGAACATGGATGACATCTATAGATCAGATGACATTCATAAAGATATGTTAAAATGGAAATAATAAGAAGATAACAAGGACTTGCTGGACATGGATGCGGACTCAAGGGAACATAAATTAAAAGTACTCAAGAGATCTTGGACAAAGAATTCAATAAAAAAGAGGGATCAAGGAAAAAGATGAAGACTACAAAAAAATGATGAAGTTCAAAAGATCATGGATGAGCTAAATCAAGGAAATGAAGTCTTGGGAAGCTAAGCCCAAAACTGAGAAGATGTCTAAAAGAAGCAAAAGATGTCTTGGATAAAGTATAGAAGAAGTAGAGAAGACATCTTGGCTAAAGTACAGAAGAAGTAGAGAAGATGTCTTGGAAAAATAGTAGAAATCTACCATTAGGAGAAGAAATATACATGTAGACATCTCCCTTGGGTGTCATACATCTACCTAGAATTTAGGTTTGAATAGTGAGATGTCCCAATCTCAAAGAAGACATCTTCCCTAGCTGTTAGATAGCTATTGCATGAATTCTGAGGTGATTTCGAAAACATCAAGGCTATAAGAAGACTTCATTCACTTTGGAAATGTGTATGTTTTATGTGCAAAAAAGTGTCAACATCAAGAAATCATTGTGCATATTATTTTATTGTATTTTTGTGCTTCATTGTACTATCAATTGTCTTATTGTGGTGATTAGTTGTGCTGTACCTCAAAGTACAAGGACTAGCAAATCAGTTGCATCCTTTCCTTGTATTTTTTTCTCTTTTGTTTCCCTATGGGGTTGATGTGCTTCTTGTGAGAAGGAATTTTCCTTGAGCTTATTGGGATCTTGTACGATTGAGTGTTGGTATAAAGGTTATGGGATCCTAGAAATTACGCTCTAAGCTTGTTGGGACCTTGCAGGGTTGAGTGGATTTGTGCTGTTGAATCACTCTAGAGTGGAGCTTAGAAATTATATAGGGTGTGGTACCCTTAAAACCAAATTTTGAGAGGAAAAAAGTCTATAGGTATGCAAGTGATGTACCTTCCAAGTGTTGAGTATTGAAGTTGGAGAACCATGTAAAATTATGTGTGCTTTGTGTTGAAGAATTCTTGATTTGAAGAACTCATTTATCCCTTCCTTCTAAGTTAAATGATCCTCATCCTTCCTACTCAAAGGTTGACATGGAAGAATAATTCTTGGAATTTTTCTTCTCATGCTTCATGATGATGACATGACTCATAGAATTATTTTTTGGCTTCTTCAAAGAATTTATTTTTAGTTCTATAAACTTATTGTGGATGAAACTTTATGTGGTAGAGGTGCTTTCATACTTGCTTTTAGCCCTAAATTGTGGTTCTATAAATGAAATTTTTTCTATATTATTTGATGACATTATTTGTATAACCATTCTAGCTTTCCTTTTTAGAAGCAACTTCTAGCTCTACAAACTAGCATCATATGGAAGATGACATGGGAGAGCTCCTTCAATGTCCATCTTTACGAGCTCATCCTTTTTTAAATGTGACATGGTTTATAGAACTAATTGCATGTTTGTTTGTAGGGCTAAATTTTGACTTCACACAATTGGCTCTATAAGCTAATGTAGTAGTGCAAGTTTAATATCTTTTAAAAGTTTTTAATGTGTCCTTTGGAAATAAATTATCCATTCATAGAACCATTTTGGTAGAGTCACTTTTTGGTTCTACAAACTTTTTGTTCATGACTGTTGACATGGTAGAGCCAATGTTAAGCTTCCTTGTAGAGTGAAGTTGAAACTTTACGGATTGGTCCTATGAGGTGACATGGTAGAGCCATTTTCATGGCCACTTATAGAATCAAATCTTTGTTCTACGAGTAATGCATTTTCTTTCAAGGCAAATGTGATAGAGCTACTTTCACACTAGCTTGTAGAACCATAATTTAACTCTATGAGCCATATAATTGATTTTCCACATCATCATAAGCATTGATTCATCAAGTGTGGAATGCCTATTAGGAACTTCTACATACTTCTTTGGTTGTAGAACCTCTTAGTTTGACCACTTTTCAGCTCTATGAGACTTTTTTCATGTAATGAAGCTAATGTGGTAGAATTGAAAAGGCATTTCTTGTGGAGTCATTTTCTAGTTGTATAAATAATATCTTATTTTAGGCTCTTTAAATTATGATGTAAGAGTTGACATGGTGGAGCCAATTTTACCCTCATCTGTAGAACCAAATCTAGATTCTATAAACCAAATAATTAAACTACTACATGTTATTGTTGACCTATTGAGGTAGAAACAATTTAAGAGCTTGCTTATAGAGCTCCTTTGGTAGAACCATTTTCAACCTCATGAATCTTTATATGAAATAGAGTTGACTTGGTAGAACCTCGTTCCACACTCTTTGTAGAATTAGTTCTTGGCTATCCTAGCTAGCTTACATGTCATATGAGATTTGTATAAAGAAAATATTAATATTTTCTTATGGTCTTATTTCATGAAGCTAAATTAACCAAAACCATCTTGTAGGATCTATTATGAGCTTCCTCCACAAGATGATGTGGTTATTTGGATTTGAACCAAGCCCTTTTTCACGAAACAAGGATTTCCCTCTACAATAAACTATTTATTCTAATGATAGTAAGATGAAACTAATCCTTAGGCTTTACAATTCCATTTTTGATGATCTCATCTTAGCTAGTAGATAAATAGAGGATATTTTTGAGCTAGTTCAAACTCATGTAAGCTCTATCTTTGATGGATAACTTATGTTGACCTTCTAGTATATCAAAATCTAGGAAAATAAAGAAATGGTAAGTGTGCTTGTGAGATCTTGTAGGACTAAGAAAAGACTATGATGAGACCAAGACAAGAGCATGAGTTAACAAATTAGAGTGCTAAATTTCTACAAGGAATGCAAAGATTTGGAAGAAATCACAAGGATGCATGATATCTAGAATTCCAAAGAAGATGTCCTAGAGTTTGTTAAGATGTCTCATTCTACAGTAAGAAATCTTTGTTGTGAATGTCTAGTCTCAAGAAAAATATTCCAAGAAAGCAACATATGTCCCAAGTGAAGCCAAGACATCCCAGCCAAGATGTGTCATGTGATACATCCCAAATCAAGTTGAGATGTCTCACCCACAAGTTCTAGAAACCCAATAAGATGTCTCAAGCTCATGAAAGATGTCTTAACTAGCCATTTATAGCCATTGTATGAACTCCAATGATCATATTATATTGATAAGCCTATAAAAGAAGATGATACCTTTTAGAAAAAGATAGGTAGTGTAGATATGATTGAGATTTGTCATTGTATACATCTTGTAAATTATTTGTTCTTCAATTCTTTATCATTTATTTTTTTGGCTGAGAGTCTCAAAGCAAGAAATCTATAGTTTTATTACGTTCTTTCTTTAATCTTTCTTTTCTTCTATTGTAAGCTTTGAGAGTTTGATATGCTTCTTGAGAGAAGGTATCTTTTGAGCTTGTTGGAACCTTGAGGGGTCGGGTGTGTTTTTGAGAAAAAAAATCCCTAGTGGAGCTCATGTTTTGTAAAGGTTGTGGTGACCTTGAAATTACATTTTTTAAGAAACAAATTACAAAGGTATGAAAGCATTCTACCTTCCAAGTGTGGATGTATTCAAGTTGGGGAATCATGTATATTTATGTGTAAAAATTGGGTCTAATTTGGTGGAATTTATTCAACCACCCTTTTAATTTCTTAATCTTTAGCTTAGTTATTCTACATGGTGATAATTTTAATTTGAAATCTTAGTTGCTTGAATTACCTAAAAATTTCATAAGCTTATGTAATCGATAAAGAAAAATATTGTGGAATTGTTTAGTCTTAAATTCTTTTATCCCAAAAGGATTTAGATCATGATACTTTAATCTTCATGGTATCTTTGCTTAAACATCACTTGGAATTTTCTTGGCTTAGGTCTCATTTTTCACATAAACACAATGCGATGAACCTTAGCTCAATCTTACCACATGAATAAGTTTTAAGACTTAGATCTTAAGGCTTTTTCTTTAATGGCTANGCATGGCATTTTTATACTATGAAGCCTTAAGCTTGATTGTACTTTTTCCCACAAAAAATATTTTCTTTTAAGGTTTAATATCATTGTACATTAACTCATTGGAATAAATCAAATCTTCCTATTCCAAAAGTTTAGCATGATGATATNATCATGCTAAACTTTTGGAATAGGAAGATTTGATTTATTCCAATGAGTTAATGTACAATGATATTAAACCTTAAAAGAAAATATTTTTTTTGGGAAAAAGTACAATCAAGCTTAAGGCTTCATAGTATAAAAATGCCATGCATCCTAAATTTCATGAAAAATATATACATATGCCTAGTTATCTAGGAACTAGTTAAGTGATGAAAAGAAAATAGTCACCATGACCTTCCTTGGAACCTTTCATTTAGAGGCTTTATCATACTCAATGTTGGTTATAACTTTAGCCATTTTCTCATGTTCTTGATTTGGAGTCTTCTCCTCAGCTATGGACATCCTGTTGCTTTTCTTAGTTGATTCCTTCTGAAATGGATCTAAGAGGATTCCCTTTTCCTTTCTGATGAGTGGTGAGGTACCCCTACACTCAACCATACGAATACGAGCATTTCACGCATGATCCGGTCTAACTCCGCAGACGGGCTAGTTGTGGTATCTACATAGTTACTCGTAGGTCCTAGTTCGCTGTCTTCCCACCTGGACTAGTATTAGCTTTGTCACATATGATTTAGTCCAGAGTTAGGTGTATGATATGTTTCTACACTAGTACT
>MNCI01019500.1:157242-171889 GCA_015680685.1 Gnetum montanum | reverse complement strand
TGCGGGCATACACTGGGAAATATTCTAACTTTGGAATGGTAAAAATACAAGATTTTGGATAAGGAACTAAGAACCAACTCCTAGAACAAGGAAAGATGCCTCTTATTTATAGAAATTGAGGTAGGCCGTGATATCGCATATGCGATATCGCTGGGTGGACGCATTATTGTAGTTGATGCGATATCGGGGGTCTGATAACTGGGCTTGATAGACCATATCTTGTATAAGGGCTCTGATAACTAGGCTTGACAGACCATGACTCATCACTTTCCTTTAGATTGATGTTGTGATTGAAAATTCAAGTTGAGATCCTAATTTCTCTCCTAGCTCAATTGATCAATTGCTTATGAGATGAAAACTTCTTTTCATGAATCTAAATTTTTTATATTCTCTTCATTGCCATCTATCCTTAAGATTTTCAAACATTAATTAAAATCACCCCAAACCTAAGCATGAATGGAGCTACTATTTATCATAAAAGAAAATTCATTTGCCAACCATCTAAGATAAGGGTAATTGTATGGAGTTTTATAGTTTGAAGCTTTATAATATGCTCTCATGACATGCTCAAGAAAAAATCTAGATAGATAATGGATAAAAGGCCTTGTCTTTGCCATTTTTTAAAAGCACTATGAACTCAAGGTTTTCTTAGCTAATGGAGAGATTAGGCATACTTCATTACATAATCAAGGCTCTTGAAATTTTTGCACTATCGTAGCAACTAGATCAGAATTCCTACTAAGCCTATTTATCAACTTCTACAACAAACCACTATTTACATATTTATGATCTCTAATTTATTAGTTATGTTAGGTATTGGGCAAGTACCCAAAGTAGTGCTTGAGATGGATAGCATTAAATGGGAACATACGTTTAGTTCTATCCATCATGAATAGCTTGTAGGTATTATCTAATACTTATTATTTTATAATGAATGGGCCTCTCCATTTGGTAGAAAATTTGTTATGATCATTTCTTTTTCTTATGTTCAATAGCAACACTAGGTTTTCTACTTAGAATGCCCTTTCTAGAGCTTTCCTATATATCCACCTTTTAATTCGTCATGCATTTATTAACAAACTATCTCTAGCTTTATTAATCTTAGCTTCTTTCTTCATAACCAAAGACATTAAGCTTCTATATTTGTCTAATTTTTTGTTGTACATCTACACAAATTTTGATTCTAATGTTATGATCTTGTTAGTAATTCTTGCAACTATTTCATAAACTAGATTATAGGACGAGGTGCCTATGGATTTGTTAATTCATATGTGATTTGCCCATAAAGTAGATCATAGGTTATTATACCAATTTCTTGAATTCCCTTTCATTGATCTTATTATGTAGGAAATAAGCTTTCTATGCACATTATCATATTTCAAGTGTGCACTACTAAATTGAATATGATTATGTTAGATGTTCCATGGAAGGAATTCTAATGCTCAATCATACAAGTCACAAATGTTCATATGTGACCAAATCATAATCCATGGATGGACAATGTAAGTATACTACTGAGTTTATAATAAGTTATTGATAATTCTCTTCTCTTGATATTTTTTTCTAATATGGATATAATCATACCCATTGTATCCATATAGAAAATTATAATACTAGATTCTAATGATAGTAGCTAGAACTTAATTAACAAATGAAAAAGAAAAATGATCTTTGAATGTCACCATCTTCAAAAATTAGAAATCTATAAAAATATTTCTATTCTTGGCTTTCTTTGGAAGAATTACTAATGGATTGATCCATTCATTATTTGTAATAGGATAGATGAAGCCTACCTTCAATAGTTTTTCTAATTCCTATTTTACAACCTCTTTGATCTTTGAGTTCAAACTTTATTGAGTTTGACATCATGGTTTGATAGTTGGATCTCTATAAATATATTTTGAAATTTTTTTTACCACTTCTAATAATCTTCTTTTATATTTTTTTCAAGATTAACATTTATAGTAATGAGTTTCTCATTGTTTAGGAAATCATATTTTAGTGGACCTAGTAAGGCTTTTAATTCTAAAGGTTCTAGTTCATATTTATCTATTATTTCTAATTCTCCTCATTTATTATCTTCTTCTTATTAAAAATTATCATAGGGAAGTTATCTTCATATTTATTCTATTTTTATTGGTCTCCTTTACATAGACACTTATAATCCTTTCAGACCAATAATTGTATACACATATCTTTAACATATCATTTACGTGCTAAAATTTTATCATATCAAGAGTTTCAAATATTCTACATGTAATTACACTGGTTATCATTGTATGTGATACATGAAAATCTACATCTTTAAATGACTCCAATCTTTTCTTCCTTAGATATTTCCAAGAATAATTTTTTAATTCGAAGCTTAGCATCCATAGTGCTAAGCCATGTCCTTCCTGTACTGCCTGAAATCGTCGGTCACCGGCTAGAAAGAAATAGAGACCGTGGAATCGCAGGATGCGCACAAAAGACCCTGCCTTCGCCTGAGGGTAAATTGGAATGCACGAAGGCAGAGCACCTTGGGTGGTCCGCACGCGGATCAGACAAGGATTTACCCGCACGTATGCCAAAGTGCTATACGCTGGGTTATGCGTAAACAACGTAAACGGGCGTAAACGGTGTCATAGATATAATAGGGCGTAAACGTAAATGAGCGTAAATAGAAAAAATTCAAGAAATTAATGTAAACTGTAAACATTGTTATTACAGAGTCAGAATACAGTGCACCGGTCTAACGCAGTTGTGATGAACACAAGGCAGACGAAAAGCCCCAGTGGATGCAGGGATGACTCGGCGGAGTTGCACAGTAGGCAGAGCGTAGAGACTGTGTATACGGTGTATAGGGCTTTCCAGTGTAAGAGGGTTTTAGCTCTGGTGCGCAGCGTAAATGTCTCTGGTTTGCTCTGAGATTTTTGCCAAAACCCCTGGGTCAAGTGGAGAAGTGGGGTTTTTATATCGGTTGTTACGCTAGACTCGGGTTAGGAGACATGTGGCGCGTTGACCGGATGCATACAATTTACAAATATACAACATATTACATCTGCTGGGCATATACGTGGGGCGTATACGCTACATCAGGCTGGCGTACACGCTGGGTGTATACGCTGGACGTGCCGGGCGTGTGAACTTGGGTGGAGATGCCATGGACGCTGGGCGTACACGCCGACAATGGCTGGGCGTATACGCCAGGCGTATACGTTGATGGCTGCTGACTTGCTTCAATTCTTGCTCTTTGGTGTTGTCTCCATTCTATCATTGAGACTTCATCGTCGGGCGTGTGCATCTGTGGTGCAGTGCGTACAGACGAGGCATGTACATTGGGCATGTAAGTCAGATGTCTGCTGGGCGTATACGCTAGGCGTATACACTAGGAATGTCGGGTGTATACGTTGTTGATGCTGGGCGTATACGCTGGTACTGCACTTAGCGAAAAGTAAGCCTTTTGATTCCAGAAGTTGCAATGTGCGACGCTAGATGTAGCTGTGGCCGTTTGTAGGTCCCAGGGACCTGCTTCTTGCTAAGGAAGCACTAAGCTCGAAATTTTGTGGTGTTTCATTGGCCCCTCTTTGTTGACGCTTGGAGGAATCTACCCGAGAAGCGTCGACAAAGAAGTGAAAAATACCACATGCAACTTGATATAGACTTTGTCCTTTGCCACGTGACTGGACGTCATCGCACCGTGTTCAGTAGTACATGGGAAAGGGAAATTTGCAGCTGATAGGAGAAGAGAGATTGTGGGGAATGGCGACTCCCCAAGAAATTATGTTGGGAGATGGGGTGCTCGAGTGTGCGGCATGCTGGTCCTTGTTAATAGCCATTGTTTAGCAGACTCGGAGTTCAGATATGCGATGGGTGTCCTTTGGCGGGACAAGGCTCCTGGTTAGTGTTCAAGAGCACTTGTTTGCAAGACCAAAGCTATGGGGAGTTGTGTTACATTCTTTGGAGGAACAGGGCCCATGTTTAATGTTTAGGGGGACCTGTTGGCGGAGAGCCAAAGCCATGCAACTATATGCTTCTTGATCATTTTAGACATGAGTACTTGGTTTTGAGACAACTGCCCTCCCGCCTGGGGCTTATATGGGAAGTGCCAGGAGTCTCGTTTTTTTTTTTGAAAATTGTAAAGTCGGCAATGATTTTGTACTCATGTGTGACAATACGTGATAACATATTAAAGATTTCGGGTGTACTGGATGTATCAAAGGTATGGTTGAATAAAGTGTGTTTGTGAACGGATAGGGAATGAGTCGGTGAATGGGGATGTACTAGTGAACGGTTTGATTTAATCTCACCGTGTGTGCTGTGAACATTGTCTCATCTTATCGCTTGCGATGAGATGCATTCTTGTGCGAAAACCTATGGGTGTCATCCTGCAAACATAACTCTAAGGAGACAAGAAAACCATGAGTGAATGATTGAGCTTAGACTTACATGGCAGCAGTGTGCCAGTAGCAGCAACGTTGGTAGGATCTCCTGATGGCGGGTGATGCAGTGATGGAGCGCAAATGTGGTGGCAGATTGATGAACCAGTGATGAACTTGCTAGTTTATAGTCTTGGCGGACTACCATGGGTTAGTTTTATGTCGTAACCCGTTGGACATTGCCTGTTTAGCGTCGTGGTGGACGTTACATTGCCAGTTTTTAGTCTTAGCGGACTATGAGGAGGCAAGCTAGTTTATAGTCTTAGCGAACTCTGACGGTGGTGACGGTGGTAGTTTACTGTCGTGCCGGACGGGTGCTAGTTTATCGTCATTGCGGGCACTGTGGGGTATCAGTTTATTGTCATGATGCTAGGACAGTTGTGGTATCAATTTTGAGTCGTAACCAAGGATTGTTCTGTGGTATCAGTTTACCATCATGATCCCAGGACGAGCTGTGGTATCAGTTTACCGCATGATCCCAGGACGAGCTGTGGTATCAGTTTATAGTCATGATCCCAGGACTTACGTGTACCTGAGCTTGAACTTAAACGTAAAACGGTTTTAGGTACAAGTGATTGGTCAGATTGGCAAGCTCGTTTCCTTCCACGTCAGCTAGTTTGAATGCCCCATTGTCGAATGCTTTAGTAACCAAGTAAGGCCCTTCCTAGTTAGCTGAGAATTTGTCCGGGTGTTCCCGAACGGCTTTAAGTACAAGGTCACCTTCTTTGATAGGGCACTTGTTGATGTCATGCCGATGTTGTTGCCGTTGTCGTTTTTGGTACCATTCGATCTGATCGAGGGCGCGCACACGTTCTTCCTCTACCGAGTCAAGATCAATGACACGTAGATCATTGTTTTGCCTGTCGTCAAGGAGCCCAGAAAGTGTGATCCTTAGAGATGGTACCTGCAGTTCCAAAGGTAAAACAACTTCTGAACCATAAATAAGACTGTATGGTGTCTTACCCGTCGAAGTTCGGTGTGTAGTACGGTATACCCACAATGCGTACACCAATTGTTCGTGCCATTTTCTTTTGCTCTGGGTAAGCATTTTCTTAAGTATTGTAACAATTGTCTTGTTTGTTGCCTCTGCTTGTCCATTGCTTTAAGGATAGTAAGGGGATGAAAACGAGTGTTTGATCCCTAAATTTTCACAAAAGGGTTTGGTTTCGGCGCTGCTAAATTGTGGCCCGTTGTCAGTGATGATTGTCATGGGAATGCCAAAGTGGGTTACAATGTTTTCTAGAATGAAATTGCACACGTGCTTGGATGTAGTTTTTCAAAGGGGAGCAGCTTCTACCCATTTCGTGAAGTATTCTATAGTAGTTATAATGAAACTATGACCCGTGGAAGACGAGGGGGTTATCTGACCAATGAGGTCCAGCCCCCACTTTTGAAAGGGCCATGTGATTTGCGTTATATGCAACTCGTTCGGTGGTACATGTATCAGATTGCTATGTTTTTGACAGGTACTACATGTTTTGACTTTGGTGAGACAGTCGTATTCCATGTGTGGCCAATAATAGCCCAAGCGTCTAATTTTTGTGGTCATGGCTTTCAGTGCTATATGTCCTCTGCATAGTCCTTCATGTACCTATTCAACAATAGTATGGGCATCGGCACTACTAACGCATGTTAGCAATATGCCTTCGTAAGATCGTCGGCACAACGTGTTCCCTACCAAGGTATATTGCTTAGAATGTTTCCGCACTACGTCTCTCTGTGCATTTGTTAGATGTCGCGGTGTTTCGCCGCATAGAAGGTATTCTTTTATGTCATCGTACCATTCTATCGCGTGTGTTGAACTAACAGATGCAATTGGTAACGTGTCAAGGGTGTCAGTGATTGGTTCAGCACACTTGGTTGTGGAGCTTGGTAACGCATGGAACATGTCTAGCAATATGTTTAGTGCTAATGTGGCTAATGCATCTGCGATGGTGTTATCATTTTTGGAGACGTGTTGCACATCAATGTTTTCGAATTGCCTCATTAGGTGTTTTGCCAAGTCACAGTATGGTTGTAAATGTTGGGCTTTGCATGTATAGACATCCGTGACTTGGTTTACGACCAGTTGTGAGTCCCCTCGGACTACCAGCCGTGTGATGTTTGAAGCCAAAGCTGCCACGAGACCTCTAAGGAGACCTTCATACTCCGCTATGTTGTTCGTACAAGGAAAGTCGAAACGATAGGCAAAGGGTCGGATCTCCCTAGAGGGATAGGTAATGACAGTGGCTGCACTTCCTCCTCGAGAGGTGGATGCCTCATCAAAGTTTAAAATAGCATCGTAGTCATCGGGCACTATGTCTATGGCACTTATATTCTCATCTGGGAAGTCTGGGTCTATAGTCGCTTGGTCACGTGTTGATGATGTTGCCATTTGATTTATTATAGCTTGACCCTTAACTGATGATTGCGCTACGTAGTACAGGTCAAACTCGGCTATCATGGCCTTCCACCGGGCTATTCGACTTGTTTCGTAAATATTCCCTGTTATGGCTCTGAGTACATTGTGCTTGCAAATTATGTAAACCTGGTTACAGAAGAGGTAATGTCGCCATTTTCTTAAAGAAAAGACCAAAGCTAAACATGACTTCTCCACGTCGTTGTACCTTTTCTCATGGGTAACTAATGCGTCGCTCAGGTAATATACAGGGACTTCGGTTCTGTCATCTCGTTTTTGGCAAAGCATAGATGCGATGGACGAATCCAAAGTAGCAAGGTAGATGTAGAATGGTTTATCGTTTTGAGGTGGATAAACCGTGGGTAGCCGGGCAAGTGCCGTGTTAATGTCATCGAATGCCTGTTGACACTGTGGAGTCCATTCAAAATGTACGTTCTTGCATAACAGGTGGTTCATGGGTTTTAATTTATCTGTTAGTTTTTCTATGAAGCGCCTGATGAACTGTAATCTACGTTGTAGACCTCGAAGTTTAGTAAGGTTTCCTGGTGGTTTCAGGTTTGCTATGGCCTTAACCTTATCGGGGCCTACTCGTATCCCTACTTCTGATGCTATAAATCCAAGAATTTTGCCTGTTTTGACAATGAAGACACATTTTTTTGGGTTAAGCCTCAGTTCATACTTTAGACAACGTTTTAATACTAAGTCTAGATCTTGCACATGTTGTTGCTCCGTTTTTGACTTAACCACAATGTCATCCACATAGTCGTTGAGTGAGTGTAGTATGTAATCGCTAAAGATAAATGTCATCTCTCTTTGATACGTGGCCCCAGCGTTCTTGAGACCAAAATGCATCATTGTGTAACAAAAGGTTCCCCATGGTGTCATAAAGGTCATCCGAAGCTGATGCTCCGGGTTGATTCGTATTTGATTGTATCCCGAGAAGCCATCCATGAAAGATAATAGCGCGTGCCCAGCAGTTGAGTCAACAAGCTGATCGATGCTGGGTAGAGGAAAATCATCCTTTATGGTTGCAACATTCAAATCCTGGAAGTCAATACACAAATGAATACTTCCGTTCTTCTTCGGAACAATGACCATGTTAGACACCCACTTAGTGTAATCAACAGCCTGAATGAAACCAGCTTGATAAAGCTTAGTGATCTCATTGTGAACTGCTAATGCCACCTCGAGTTTAACCTTTCGTGCTTTTTGTTTTACTGGTCTCAACTTTGGGTCAAGGATAATATTGTGTTGGATAATTCGGGGATCTAGCCTAGGCATGTCTGTGTAGGACCAAGGGAATGCTTTCATATTTTCCCTAAGCACGTTCTCGATGTTTTTGGCTAATGGCGGTTGTAATAAGATGCTTAACTTTAGAATTTTAGTTTCTCCATCGGGCATGACGATGGGAGTTTCAGACAATGGGTCTTCAGTGATATTCTCGGCCTCTATGTGAAGGAATTTTGTCATGTCTTTGTAATCATTTGTTACTTGCTGCGTTGAGGCTATGGTTGCGTTGTCTGTTGGTGAACTCAAGTTGATGAGATTTATGTTAATGTCTCGTGTAATTTTGCCGTATGTTCCGTCAATGATTAACGGTGCGGTTAAATGCTGGCTGTCCATTGAGCTTGCTCCTGCCAATAAATAGAGAGCTGAATAAGAAAGAGGGAGATCGTTCTATGCCTTTTGATGATTTTAAACTATGTATACATGCATAATGGTGGATTATCGTCACACTGGGATGCATGGTAGTTTAACGCCTTACCGGGCGTTGAGTGGCAGTTTAAGGCCTTACCGGGCCGTAAGTGGTAGTTTAAGGCCTTACCGGGTCGTAGGTGGATAGGGAAATGGCAGTTTAAGGCCGTACTGGGCCAATATGGTGGTTTAAACTAGAACATTTAGAGTAAACGTGTAAAATGGGGTCCATGGAGGAACCAAGATGTAGCAATCTCTATTTTAATAATGTTTATTAGTTTTATTATATATATATTTTTTATATTTTATATTTTTTGCTCGGAAAATAAGGAAAAAGGTGAAAAAAAGCAAAAGGCATAACAGCGGCATCAGCGTCAGCGCAGCAGAGCGTCAGCGTCAGCGGAACGCTATATAAAGGGGGCGGGGGTCCATTTGCTTCTTACTTTGAAAGTGACAGAGTGTAAGCGATAGCGTAAAACTGTGAAAGCGTAAGCGTGAACTACATTGTCTTAGTGTAAGCGTAAATTTCCTCGTGAGCATAGACGCCGAAGAATAGCCCCAGTGTAGATGCGTAGCATTAAACCCCAGCATAGACGTGGAGTGCAAACTTGCAGGCATTAGCGTAGACACTTCTCTTCAGTGTAAACGTGTATCGTCAGCGTAATCAAGCTGAGATGGGCAAGGGCAAAGAAGTGGAGGGCTAGGGGAGGAAGGGTCCCGACTTGACCTTCGCGGAGGAGACGGAGGCTATGCTGCAGGGCCTGTCTAGGACAAGGATACCATCTTGGCCCGTGACATCCCACAGGTAGGCTCTGATCTTTGCATCTGATTATTTCTGTGCTGTCCTGTATAGCGTAGACAACCTCGGCATATACGTCGAGCGTAAGGATTTTTTTAGGCACATGGGGTTTTGCGGCGTATACGCCGAGTGTTACTTTAAGTGTGAAGTGTTGTCGGCGTAAATATTTTCCCTGTACTAGCATATCAGCGTAAGCCACGGCATCATGAGCTTTTTGTGCAGTCTTGCTAGCATGATTTGTTTGTTTTATCAGCGTAAACTCTTTACTGTGATGGCATATACGCTGAGGGTTTATTCGGCGTGTACGTTGTTAGTCTGTAGCTGTCTGTCAGCGTAAACTTGTTTTTTCTATTTCCGGCGTAAACTTGTTTAGTCCATGCTGGCGTAGACTGTTTACGCTTAAATCGTGCTGCGGCATATATGCTAAGGGTTTCGTCGACGTATACGCTAAGGGCAGGACAATTCATTTTCGGCGTATACGCTGAGCTAGGCAGCGTATACACTCAGTGTACAGCGTATACGCTGAGTTTGGACTTCGTTTTTTGCGCCAAGTGTGAACGGTTTCACCGGCGTATACGTTGGTCTATGTGGCGTATACGCTGAATGTAAATAGTTAGTAAAATTTTTCCAGATTTTTAAGTGTCGATTTATGATGTAAACTTTCGCTTTTTTTGGGCTAATCTGTCATGGCATCATTATTGTTTACAGGGACAGCAAACGCTTCCTCATCGTTGTCGAACTTGTCGAGGTATTAACATGGGTTGGCCCCATTGAGGAAGGCGAGGTTCCCCCGGATCTGACCGTGGATGATAATGGGGTTTGGTTCAGGGGAGGTGCGTGTGGATTTCTGTCCTTCTTGCTGGACAATTTTGAGGTGGCTATCTGGTCCAACTTTGACAAGGTGACTGCACGAAGCGTGCTTGAGGAAATGTTGCCGAGGGCTGCAGAGGGTGTCATGGTTTTTATACAGGACATTGACAAGGGGCCTCTGGTTAACGAAGATGGTACTACCCACGGGCCCTGGTCTATGCGCCCATTAACGCGTGTGTGGGCACTATTGTTTAGCGTTTGCTTCTTGTTTTGACCCATATTTGCTTACAGGCCAAAGACCAACCTGGATGGGACACTCATTGAAGATGAGGGATTAGCCCTTGCTCGCACTGCTCTGGAAGCATTTATGACAGGCCCCACCCTTCGTGGGACCGTACTAACTCAAACGAAGGGTTCAATGGTCCACTTTCACAAGCAGTTCTCCAGAGCGTTTGTGATGTGCAAGGCTCGTGGGTGGCTTCATGAAGACTGGACTGACAATGGGCCAGTCTTCCCTCGTGACCTTGGTAGCACATCTAGATCTGCCACTAATGGTAAATGATAACATTTCGTAGATGTGTTAGTGGGTTTGTCCAATTGTTTTGATTTACATTGATACAACCATTTTAAATTGCTTTTACAGTTGATGTACCTTCTGGTGAGGATCCGGTGACCATTGGGTGAACCGAGACGACTTTGTCGATGAAGTTCGGAGGGGTGGCTAAGGCCCAGAAGTGGTTGCGTAATCGCGCTCCTCCATCCCTCGCTCGTTGCCTAGATGAAGTTGGCCTCATGGAGCTTTTTATGACTCTGAGTCTTGATGTTTCCATTGGGGAGATGATTGGGATAGTAGACTCCTTCAATGAGTCTGTCTCATACTACAGCACCCGGATCAAGGGTGTGAAGGTAGTTTTCCATCTGTTGCCCGAGTTCTTTTCGAACCTATTTGGCGTACTAGAAGATGGCTTGAATGTAGTACTAGACAGAGCTCATAAGGAGCTCCAGACGATTCAGGAGTTGGAAGATTGGCTAGGTGTGGCCAAGGGTGCAAAGGGATTCCCGATGCAGGGGAAGGCAAAAGTTGTAGAAGTGAACGAACTATATCCCTTGTTCAAAGCACAGGTATTCCTCAAAAATCTTTCCCAGGTGAGGTGCCTTGGGGTTGAGGCTGTTCGTGTCATGCGAACTATTTTGGAAATAGGCATGCGATATAACTGGGCACGATTTTTGTTGTCGGGTATGCACAAGGAGATAGTGTGGTTGCGCTCGAATGTCGAGGCGTAATCCCATTTCACCTTCACATTCTTTGCCAGTTATCTTCGCCGTTTTGTCGAGTTCTTGGTGGTTCGCGCAGACAACAAGTTTTTTCTGCAGGATCGGGGTCAACTATCCCGCCCGTGGATCAATCACCTGTATGATACAGCCAAATCCCAAGATGCACTTGAAGGCATTGATGAATCTGCTTCTATTACCATAGGGGGATCATTTGGCGGTTCAATCCACACACGTGATAGTTTGGGGTTGGAGCCAGATGAGGTACCCTACACTGCTAGAAGGGCAGAACGGGTCATCAAGGAAACCGTTGGCCAAGCTAAAGCAAAGCTAAAGAGGCCTGAGCGCCTAGCTGAGGAAGTCTCTGGTGTGAACCACCCACGTGTGAAGCGGATACGCTTCAAGATGCCTGGTAGGCGGACCTCATCCGTTTATCATTTTCGTTTTGTTTATAAGTTTTACCCCGATTGCTTACATGTCTTTGATATTTTTTTTGGCCCAACTTTAAAATAGTGAGGAAGCAAGCTCTAGAGACTATTACTGAGGAGGAGGAGACCAATACATAGAAAAACAACAAGGAGGAACATACAGAGAAGAGCCAGGGTGGAGAGACAGAGGAGTTAAAGGAGAAAACCACGGAAACTGAACCATTGGACGACCAGGGCAGTGTCGATCAAGTGTTCCGCAGGTTTCTTCAAGGAGACTTGGATCTGGGTGACCCCCCAGAAGGTGACAAGGATCATGGTATGTTTTTCTCTTTATCTCATTTCAATTTCGCCTGTCAGTCATCATTTTTGTGGTATATTATCTTTTTATGTTTTGCGTTTTTATCTTGTCCAGATGAAGGTAGCGAGACCAGGACGATGCGTTTGGATGTACCAATGAAGACGGTTCCCCCAGAGAGGACTGCTAAGGTTAGTTCATTGCGTACCTGTGAGCCATTTACTTGGTCTGAAATGCAGAGCAAAATGGATTTTGTGGCTGGACTCGTGGAAGAAGTCATTGAACGGATCCAGGAGGCCCAACCTGACATAGATATAAATCATTCAAAGGTTTGGAATTTCACATTTTATCTATATTGTCCTAACATTCATATTTTTCGCGTGGGTAGGTGCTAAATTGAGATGGGATCCCTCTAAAAGCGTTAGTATAGAAAGTTTGACCACACTTTCCCCAGAAGTGGAACAGGTGCCAAGGCCTGTTTACGATGAAGTTGCAGAAGGCTTTGTGCACAGTGCTAAATCGTTATGGACTTGTAGGTGTTCCATTGAGCAATTGTGGCTACAGATTCAAGCAAAAGAAAGGGAAGTCTCTGAGTTGTCGGTGGAACGTGATGATCTGAAGGCCCGGTACGAGTTCGCCGCTGCTAGGCTAAGCGGTGATCGCTCTTGGCACACGTCTGAGGTCACATATACAAGATATTGGAATTTATTGAATCGTCATGCATCGCTAACTTGGAGAATGGCAGAGCGCAAAGCCCAAATTGATCTCCTAAACCTTAAATGTCAAGATTGAAAAGCCTTTTCTTCCAAGGTTCGTAAATGGGGTTAGGATGAGAAAAATCACAAACATTATTACAAGAAGTCGCTAAAAGACGTGTCTATTGAAAAGTGGCAACTAGAGATGTTTGTAGAGGGTTTGGGTTTGCGTTTTGCTTTCGATACTTTTGCTCAGAATACAACTGTGGAAATGGAGTCGCCTACGAGGGTGATTACAACTGCTTCTGGGGAAGTGTCGGTTGGCAAATTCCGTCTGAAACATCCTACCTGGTTAGCTGTCGACAAAGGAAAAAATTTTGCAGACGTTGACTTAGGCCTGGATGGGACAGAATGGGCCAGCGTTTCAGAAGAAGAAATCCTCCGTCGGCTGGAGTTCGGCTTAGGGGGATCTCCTATGGTAAGTGTCTCGTCCTTATGAAATTTGCTGAATAGTGTTTAAAACTTTGACATCCACTTATTCTTATGTTGGTTGTTTTCTTTGGTATTTCCAGGATGAAGGTTGCAATGATGCTCAAGAAGCTGGCCCCAGTGGAGTAGGGGCCTATGATGCTGGTGGATCCAAAGGGGACGATCCTCCCATCCCGGATGTTTAGGCTCTCTTTTTTTTTTCTTTTAAGTTTTTGTTGTTTTTTTTGACTCAGACCCAGATTGATATGGGAATTGTAATTTGTGACAATTTTGAGATGACGAAAACAGTTGATACTTGTAATTGTACAACATTGCATGTAAGAAAACTTTTGTTGATTTTGACTTTAATTGTAAACATGACGCAGCAGTGAAAAGATGTTTTGGCTTGTTTTTCTATTTTGTTTTAAATGTGAAGCAGAGATGTGATTGTAAATGCTGAACAAAAAGGAGGACAAAATATGCATGCATGAACTAGTTTAAGGCCATTTCGGGCCCCCCAGTCGTAAACGAAGAATATTCCGAATGACACAGGCGGATATTTTTTGTTAACCGATCATTGCTGATCGTGGCTAGTTTTACATCTTTGCAGACGTGATAGTTTAATGTCATTTTGGACAGGGAGGGTAGTTTAGTAATAATAATTTTTTTTGTTTTTCGATTTATCATAGTTTAATGTCATTTCGCACGGATGGTAGTTTAACCTCATTTCGGACATGTTATAGTTTAACGTCGTTTCGGACTAGGAGCGTCGATATTATTGTAATAGTTTTTTAATTTTCTTCTTTTTAATGTTAGGCGATATGTCAACTGGGATGATTCTGTATTCAGTGTCCCCTTCACTGATTATATTAAACGGTAATTCAGCCCAAGGGTCGTCTGATGGAATGGCTTTCGTGTCAGTTTTTTCAGATGTTTCGATAATTGGTAGGGGTTCTGTGTTATTTTCCATTTGAGATGTTGTATGTACAGAGTCAGATGCAGGTATGTCTATTTTAGGAGGCTCTTGTTCTATGTTCGAAGGTTTACTGCTTACCAGTGGGTGCGTGTTTTTATCATTTTGTTTAGGCTCTTCAAGTTCGACTTCTGATCCTTGGTCCATGTTCACGTGTGATGAGATAATAGGCGTAGCGGCTTCCCCATGTATAATGATTTCACCGCCTTCGTAAGGTAGGTGGATCTCCTGATGTACAGGGGAAGAGACAGCTCTCAGTTGGGCCAACCAGGGTCTTCCTAATATTAGATTGAACCTTGGCATCTCATCGACTACTAGGAATTCGGCAGATGTAGGGAACTGATCTCCCGCTATGAAATCTAAAGTTATTGTGCCTTTTACCATTACGCGTGACCC